>JAOEHY010016273.1:0-23203 GCA_025447955.1 Psilopsiagon aurifrons | reverse complement strand
GGACGGGGGACACACATCCCACCCAAATCCTTGTCTCTGCTTTGCCACACTTTCTAGTACACTTTTTACATTCTTCTTCTTTTCTTTGTTCATGACCCACTTACCAGTAGTCACAGAGATTTAAGCTAACCAAAAGGTAAACTATTTCCAATTTTTATTAACTTTTACTAACATAAAATTATATGAAATTTTGATAGTTATGAAATCTGGTTTTGCAAGGAAATAGCTTCCCTCAAACTCAAAGATCAATCCTTTCAAATTTTGCCTTAAAATAATTACTATATTTGTCACATATCCTGTTATCAACAGGGAGCTTCCTAAAGCATTGTAACATACAGAGTGTCTAGCTCTCAGTGCACAAGTGAACCCACAGACATGAGTGGGAATGCCAGGTTTCCAGGGTTACTTCTAAGGAACTGTCCCTCAAACACGTAAAAGCCCTTGGCACAAGAGGAAAAAAAGTGGTGTTTTTATGCCAGCAGGGCACTAAGAGAGTGTGGGAGTTTAAAAAGCAAGTCTTAAATCCAGCTACAACCTCTAAGCAACAAATTAAAACCCTGAAACATAAAACGAGTCCCCACACACAGAAGAGATACTGCCTTTTGTTGGTAAATACCTGAGCTCCCTCATGGAGGTGTGAGCAGCTTCCGAATTTAGGACCTCCCAAAGAGCTGATGACTTTGTGATTCAGCTTCAATAGCAACCAGTCACCGCTGGGTGACTCATTCAGGACTCATTCTCAAATGCTTTTAATCCAGGTCAGCACAGGCTAAGTCTCCTCTATCTGTTTTCAAATCAGTCTCTAAAACACATATCCCAGCACAGAGACATGCTGTCCAACAGTTTTGGCAGAGGGCAGAATCAATCTAAAACATAAGGGATACACAGAAATGTTTAATTCATACCATTTCTCTCCAGAAACAGAACTCAAATTTGCTGATGAGAGGTCACCTCATGTTTCTGCAGGTCAGAGCATTTCAGCACCAGAAAGCTTTCAAAGCCCTGGAGGCAAATAAGAGAAACTGAAAAACTTCCATATTTCCCAGTGCTTTGCCCTGGAGCACTCAGCTTATTCACTTCTGCAGCAAGACTTGAGCAAATGACAGCTTAATACTAACATAACAGCCTTGCACAGCAGCAACAGATCAGGAAGTTCTCTGAGCTCAGAATGATCTGCCTTCAGCCTGCATGCCTTGTGCAGATGCATAGCATTTGGCTCCCCAGGACCTTAATGCTGATCAGGTCCCCTGAGAACAACTGCAGCTCCTCTACAACCCGCAGGTTATAAGGGGGAGCAGAGATGTGCAAAGGTAGTGCAGGAAAAAAAAACATGGCTCTGTAGCCTCATCTGCAAGGCTTTGCCTGTGTGGAGAAACTACTGAGGTGTAAGAATGTAACCAACCAGGACAGTGTTTGTACAAAACTGCATCCCTCTGTGATTATCCAGTGGCACACTGAATTTCACTTTGGAAAAGTGACTTGTCAGTCCTGGGGTAACAGCTGAACTTTATGATCTTAGAGGTCTTTTCCAACCTAGTTGATTCTATGAGAACATCCCACTGACAGAGCAGGCCCTGGGAAACACCTAAAATCAGATGATCTCTGAACCACCCAGGGTGTTTGTCAGCCTGTTGTGGCAGATCTGGAAGGAGACATTTCCATTTTTGATGTTTCACCCCTCAATATTGCTAAGAGCTATTTAGTATTTCTGAAGTCCTCAGTCACCACTAAAACATGATGGAAATGCTGAATGTTAGTCTCTTTTTTGTTGCAGAGAATTATTGAGAGCCCGTGTGTTGAAGGTCTCTTCCAGACCATGCTTTCTACCAATACTGAAGAAGACTCTCTTCATTATGTGACATCTTGCCTTGCTGAGCTAGCAAAGCAAGGTAGGGAAGCAGCCCTACCATAAATGGCTTAAGCTGAGAAGCATACATATTCTTTATTAATCCTAATAAGAGATGAAGCGTAGGTGGATGTAGAGCCCAGATCTTTCCCTTTAAACTCACTGGGGGTTTTCCCATAAGCTTCAAGAGCAGCAGGATCCAACTCACTGGCAGGACACATGGGCTCTGATAGTTGCACTTTTTTCTGTTGAATTGCTTAATTATTTTTTTTTTACTCAAAATTCTTTGTGCTGACCTTCACTGCTGTATGTGGCCTATCTAGTTTATTTGTAATGTAGCTCTGTTTCTGTGGCTGAATTAATTTCACAATAGCAAAAAACAATATGAAAGAAAAGACTAAAATACAAAGTGGCTTTTTCAATTTTTTGCACACGGGTTTTATTCACACCCATGGAAGGTACAGCACTCCTCATGGTGAGAGGATCAGTGTTAATTTTCCCAGCCTGTGCCAGCACTGGGTATTGTCTGTCAAACATTTCCTCTTGCATCTGATGTAACTGCCATGCAACTCGCAACATGTCACATCTAATTTTTCAAGAGGTGGACAGACTAAGCCCACTAGGCAAGAGTGTATCTTGTACGTGAAGTGATCCATTCTTTCAGAACACAAACCCAACAAAATAAAAATCCACCAGCCTTTCTGTGAATCAAATACATTTCCCTGCCTTACTGAGACCATAACCTCAAGACACAGACCCTTTCTTTACAACCTAAACATACTTATTGCACAAATTCAGCACTTGCTTGACTTCTGTAGCTGCATGAAGGATTTCCTATTGAGGCAGTATGGTTTCTGGCAGACCTCTCACCTTCATTTCTTCAACACTGGAGTTTCTGTTTATAGCCTACTCTCTCATCTTTCCATCTTCCAGGAGCCACATTACATATGGTCCAATGGATGGATGAACCCTTGACAAAGTGCTTGGTGAGACTGGCTGGCCAACTGGAACATACTGAGCCATCTTTTCAAGCTGCCTCTATCATCCAGCACATGATAGGTCATGGTAACTGTCACATGGCATTAACTGTGCTTTCAGAGATTTATGGCTGGATGGAGTGAAAGAAGCATCTTCTCAAAGAAACAAAAAAAACTTGTTAGGCACCAAACAACCTTTAACATTCCTGTAGCATCCTCCATGCGGTCTCTGCAAAAAAGCACCTACAGTCACCCTTGAAATAGACATACACCAGGGCTGTAGTGAGTGAGAAAGCCCAGGGATGAAAATGGGCCATAGATACAGATCTGATGCAGGTGCTGGCTGGCATCTGCAAACACTATCATGCTGCAAGACTAGTCTGTAGCCACTTCTCAGGTCCTTAAAAACAATTTCAGTAGGAAAGGGAGAGAGTATAAAATACCCCTTATCAAAGGAAGACCTTGTTGTATGTTTCTGTTTAACCCTCCTTCTCAGTACATAGAACTTGATGGCATTCACCATAGATAGGAGCAGAGATTGCTAGAGACAATTATGATGGCACAGTTGTGTTCCAGAATTTAAAATCAACTCTGCTGCCTGACCAACAGGAGGAAAGCATCTTACTGAACCAAATACTGCTGTTGTAATTCTAGACTAGATTAGAAGGAGCAGTGAAGTAGCTTTCAAGAATACAGCCTGTATTTTTTTAAGTTGCAGTGAGAGAGAATGAAAATAACATTATTTTTACCTGCAGAAAACAAAAAGCTTTATGCTTAATATACTTGTCCCACACAGCTGAGAGCCTTTAAGACTTGCAAGAAAAAGGCATTTGGATTTTTGTCACAATCTCTAGAAAAGCTTAGTTAGATTTTAATCCTTAGATGTGAGAGAAACTGAAGTCCATAATGAGTCTCCAATAAGGGAAACCACAAACCTGCTTCAATTCTACCACTGAGGATTTGCAACAGAGCAGACTTTCAAGTAGTGAACAGTCCAACAGCATAATCGCTCCTGGGTGGGTTCATGGCAAGTTGATGAGCCTGTAAATCAGCATTTACCTCACAGAAGAACCAACTGCCACTCAGTGTTTTATTTATCTGAAGTATCAGCAGTACCTTTAAAGGCTGTACTACACAGCCTTTAAAGTAGTTTGCTAATCTTTGCAGTAACATTGGTTGTAGCTGGGTAGATGGGTCATTAACAGTCTTAAATAGTTACAAAAATCAGTTTTTGAAGTGTTTTAAAGGCTCCTGTTAATTCTCCCATTTATGCAGAAAAAATGATGCTTTTGTTGAAGCAGCATATCAGAGATATTCAGGCCTACCTCAAGAATTTTCTTACCCATCGAGAGATCCGCTTTCAGCAGCTGGGCATCTCCACATTCTGCAGACTGCGAGAAGGTATGTCCTTCCTGCTGGGCTGAGCGCCTGGAGCTCTGCCAGGCGCTGCCTGCTCCTCTCAGTGGCAAACAGACACGGCTGTGGCACAGAAATGACAGTGCCAGGCAGCTTCATCTGGGGACCACTCTGCTTGCTTCAGCAAACAGAATAATCCCCAGGGTAGCTGTTACTTTTCCTGGTTTTTAAGTTACTAGGAGTATCTTATAAGGGCAAGAATTTTTTTTTGTTTAACAGGTACAGCTGGTTTTATCCAAAATAAGAATGTCTGGCACTAGATGCGACCTAAAAGCTTTTCAAATATGAATTTAGTTTATTCTGATAAAGCACACAAACAAGGAAATTGTGTGATTAACTGTGATTAAAGCTGGGAAGTCTCACATATTTTTTGTGCTTGAAACTCTTGTTCCTTGAGATTTTGTGCCATTTTTGGTGAAGTTTTTTTTTTTTGGATAGAACTTGAGTGCAGATGAGTTACAGTACCATAATAAATATGTATCTCTCCACATATTTAAAGCCTGAGCTAAGACCCTGCTATGTTTTGGTGTGCATCTATTATATAAAGCTGAATTTGGCAACTGAGCTTTAGACTTCTGGATTACGAGAATTAAGCAGCAAACAATCTTGAGTAAGGCTGAAATCTGGATTTGTATCTGCTTTGTGTAGTGCAAGGATATTGTTTTCCTTATTCATACATTACACTGTAATAAGAACTATCAACTGTGTCTAACCTGAAATAGAAGCTTTTAAGCATCTGCATTAAAATACAGGGGGAAATGGCAGTTTGCCTAACACTTGTTTTTTCTCTTCAGATCCAGAATTTTCGTTAGAATTCAGAGAAAGCCAAATGGCCAAACTCCTTGAGCAACTCCGCCAACAAACAGAAGAAACTCAAGAGCTCCTTAGGGTAGCTATTTGCCATGAAGATAGTTAATATTTAAGTCAGATAGCTTATGAGAACTTACCAAAGCCTTCAGAACTTTCACAGAAGACAGCTCTTTTCATTGCTTCCTGTAGTTTAAGGCTTCCTGCTACTTGCAATTTCATCATACAAAGAGATCTTCTGATAACAAAAACCCAAGCAGGTCAAAGGACAATCCCTTGTACACTTCGGCTGGCTGCTGAAATGTACATTCCTTCCAAAGGGTTTAGAAAACACACGTTATGCTTGTTTAATCTTCCTTGGTTTGTTTTTTGTTTCCTCACCCTCACCTCAAAAACAACAGCGCTGTATTCGTGAGGTTTTATTAACATAGAAGGTGGATTCCTCTCAAGAGGCATCTCTCAAGTACACAGGTTACTCTGCATTCATCTTTATTTTGTTTCTGTTCCATGTCCTTTGTCTCAGAGCACACTCCAGGGTCTTGACTTTAGAAGGTAGTTGAATTAACAAGCAATACAGAAGTAGCAAACTACTAACAGGTTACTACAGAGAGTAACTGCTGAAGGACAACTCAGCAATTGAAAGAAATTTACAAGAAACAAGAATAGGGCAAGCCTTAGGGCTGATCCTTACCTACACTGTAGGCACTAAACTCCAGAAGATCAAAGGTACACTGAGGAAGGTCAATGTTGCATAAAAAGCATGTTCACAATATAGCAGCTACCATTGATTTGGGTGAGATGTGTTTGAATACAGAAATCTGTGTTCTGCAAATGGTAAACTATTTCCAAATATACTTGCAACCAGGTAAAAGTGAACATATTTGGTAAAATTAGAAATTGATCTCATATATTCTATCTTTCATCAATACCTTTTTTTTTAAAAATACAAAAGTCCTCCTGGAGCTTCATGTGGAACTCAGTGGAATGCTGAAATTTTGGAACCACTCTTACAGCAAACATCTGCTTCCAGACAGCATTTTCTTATTAAAACATTTCAGAAGAGTTTACTGACTGTTGTGGTTTAACCCCAGCCAGCAGCCACTTGCTCACTCTCCCCCAGTGGGGTAAGGGAGAGAATCAGAAGGGCAAAAGTGAGAAAGCTCATGGGTTGAGATAAAGACAGTTTCACGAGTAAAGCAAAACCTGCTCCATATAAGCAAAGCAAAATAAGGCATTGATTCACCACTTCCCATGGGCAGGTGGGTGTTCAGCCATCCCCAGAACAGCAGGGCTCCATCACACAAAACGATTACTTGGGAAGATAAACTCCATCACTCCGAAGATTCTCTTCCTTCTTCTTCCCCCAGCTTTATGTGCTGGGCATAACATCATACAGAATATCCCTTGGGTCAGTTGGGGTCAGCTGTGTCCCTTCCCAACTTCTTGTGCATCACCAGCCCCCTTCCTGGTAGGGTGGGGAGGGAGGCAGAAAAGGACTTGAGGCTGTGTAAGCACTGCTCAGCAGTAACAAAAACATCCCTGTCTTAGCAGCAGTGTTCCCAGCGCAAAACCAGAACACAGCCTTATAGGAGCTACTCTGAAGAAAATCAACTCTACCCTGGCCAAAACCAGCATAATGATCTTTTGAAGTACTTCTGACCATGGTACAACTCTTACATGCATGTAGAGCTTTAGAGCATTTGCTACTGGCTACATAAATAAAACATGGCATAAAAGTAAGACTAGAAACAATAATAATAAAATATAATTGTTAACTAAGTGTTAAACATTCCATTTAGTGTGGCACAAATTGCTAAATTTAGTTTAGATGCTTGGGGGAGGCATTTCTGTCAATTATCCCTTTTAATAACTGCAAGTTTTCTCCGATAGTACCGGGTTTTGGCTGGGTTTTTTGTTGGTTTGGTTTTCTTTGTTTGTTTGTTTTTTGGTTTTGTTTCTTTGTTGCTTTTTATTAAGCACAACCAAAATCACGTTCGAAAGCTTCTCTGCAGTGCAGTAAAAAGACCTGGGAAAGAGTGGGGCAGACTTCAGATAAAGCAGTATGGTGTTTTCAATATTCATGTGTGACAGGAATTTTGTTTTGAAATCTCACGTGAAAGACCCATGTGCTCAGCTACGGGCAGCTGGGCTTGTTAAAACAGAGGACTACAGAGAGCTGAGTGACATAGCTAGGAATTAAATCAGAAAATCTCAACCTTAAGATCATTTTCCAAACATAAAATCAGTGCAATCTGTCCTGTATCTGTATTCTTAAGTATTTAACTGCAAACTTATTTCAAAGTCTTGGCAAGAAAGAAAATAATGAAGTATTCTTCATCAGAATGAGAAGAGACATGTGAAACAAGCAAAGCTAATGGTGAACCACCCATTAGCTGTGATGTCATCCCTGCAAGCATTTATGTTGCACTGTTAAGAAGAGAGCAAGGAGCCAAGTCTTTCCAAAACACACAGGCTAGCTGCTGTGAAAGGGTGCTGCTCCTTACCTTCACAGTAGCTGTCTGGACCTCCACAATTGCTAGTTCTACTGGAATTGCTTGTTCTAGTCACTGACTAATTGAGTGTTACCTGTGATAGTACCAATGACAAAAACATTGGAATAGCAGGCAAAGGAGCTAGCCATCATTTGATACCGTGTTTTATTCTCCAGGACAACCTTCGACAGGAAAGAAACTATTTTTCCCTATGTTAAAAGAATGGTCCTTAATCAAAGACTTAAAATTTCAATCATTTTAATTTTCTTAGTGGTTTGGGGTTTTTTTGATTCCTACACCTGGTTCTACTCCAAATTCCCTAGCTTTTACTTTGTATGTCAGGCCCTTGAAAAGGAGGAAATTCTCCCTCTTACGTGAAGCAAATCCGGAATGAATATAATTATATTTTAATGCAGTCCTATTCATGAACGTCTCACAAAACCTAAATCCACGTGCTTTATACCTCAGCCTAAACAGATTCAAGATCAACGTAATTTAAACCTGAGTATCAGTGAATCCTCAGACTTAAAACTGAAGCTAAATCTCCCTATTTCTTTGCTGTTTCTAGCTGCAAGTGAGTCTGTACTGATTTTCTTGTAAGAGATTACAGGAAATCTGAAAAAAAGTTTTAAGCAGACCAAGAGTAGCAGGAAGAGTTTTCCGTCACAGATTGACTCCTGCTCCAACTATGCAAGAAAATGAACATATAAATAGAATTAGTTCAAACAAGTTTTATTTGGTACTTACATGCTATAGATAAGTTTGAAGAAAACTACATATTTTGGACACTTCAAAATATTGTGGCTATGTACATGGAAAACTAAAGAAAGCAAGAAAGGAACCCAGTTTGTTTTACTGTGTCACAAGCTACTATTGAAAGCATTCTGACTGAATGGCTATTTTTTCCCTTCCACATACGTTCTTGCAGATGAAGTCTCTTTCATTGCATTTCCATTGCTTTTATCCCATCTCCTGTATAAAGGAACACTTGCCAGCAGCAGAAAGTAACTTCTTCAAAAATTCTTCAGCTTTTATCCCAGAGGATTTCCTCTACTAACACAAACTTTCTGCACAGCTTCCTGGAGGCCAAGATCAGTGCTCACTAAAGGCAAGTGCAGGAATCTTAATGAGACATTCTCTGGGAGCATGAACTGAGACCCCATAAACCTCCATTTCCCCTAGCCAAGGATCTCCTCACTGACTTCAGCCAGCAGCATGTCAAGTCCTGGTTAGTGCTTCACACTCAAATAGCTAGATTGAACTCTACCTACTATCTGTAGCAGTGTTGTTTATCAAAGCACAAGAAGGCGCAAGACTTTACAGTTCTGCCCAATAGCAACCAAAAGCAAGGGGTGGCATGATGAGAGTAGAAATCAGCATCAAGTTAGAGATAGAGCAACCTACACTGCTGCTCTTATCACTCAAACTGCACTACTTTATAAAAATCACATGACAAGAAGCACAATAACCATTTTCCATCTGCTCTGAAACGAGCAAAACCACAAATACCCTGAAACAAACCTGCTTCATTATCCAAAAATCAAATATTTCAGGTTTCCCACACACTTCAGTAGTCTGATAAGGCAAAGGAAAAGTCTTCCACCATTAGGAACAGCAGCAATTTGCAGAACTTGGAACAAGGTATTTCCTTGTGTGTGTACCTATGCATACACATCTTTTATAGTACTGAGAACATGGATGTAACTAAAAAAAATCAAGTTTGCAGTATCATTTTGCCACATTTTTCTAATTTATTCAGTTAAATGATTTATTTTTTTACTGAACAAAATTCATAAATACATCATCTAGGAGAACAATAGGTTTTCCTCTTGTCCATGAAAAAATAATGCTTTCAAATTTTCACATTTTAAAACCTGACTTGTTTTGTGTTTTTAGAGAAAATGCAAGATCATAGTGACATCTCAATTTACAGAATGTCCCTGTAGGAATTACATTTACAAGAACCAGATACAGAAGCCTATAGTTTGCCCCCATAATTAGAGTTCTCTGCAATAATATTTAAACCAACAGGTTTAAGTAGAACACCCCATTAACTCTACTTGTAGAGCAATGAGGTATTTATTTTTCAAGTATTAGAACCACAAAGTGTGAAAGATTCTTTGCCAATTTTACAATTATGCCTTTTAAACCAACACCACCTTTTTAAAAAAAGAATCGGACCCACCACCCAAATCAGCCCATTGCTTTCAGATTCCAGTGTCCTGTGTCTTAAGGAATGTAGAAATATCCATGTACTAACAGAAAAAGCTTGCTGGAAAAAGCCATATTAAGTAATGCATGTGAAGCATGATTTTTTTCTAGTGGTGAAAGCTATTAAAAAGGTGACCCAAGTCTATTCCCATCATTTCTTCTGCTGGTTTTACTAAAGACCTTCCAAAAAAGATATTCAAGAAATCTTTAAAAAAACTGGAGAGAAAAAATAAAACGCTCCTTCATAGTTTAGAAGAAACTCCACTGACTGCAGAGATGCTCCTATCACCTTTGGTTCTTCAGAAGAAACAATCAGATCACTTCTACAACAGAAGGTATCAAAAAACGACAGATCAGTAAAGAGCGAAAATGCTTACTTCAAAATGCTAGGCTTTTATGCACGTACATTACTGTAAGACAATTTTCCTTACATTTTTAACCAGAGAAGAAGACAATGCTATCTCAATTTAATTTGCTGTATTAGTGTTTATCTAACATCCCTTAAAAAGTTGTGAAGTAATTCAAAAAAATCTAGTGTGCTGCAAACAATCCCTCAATATTAACATCAGCAAGAACTTGAGGAGGGAAGTACAGACAGGATTTTACACAGAAGGTAGATACCCCCTCCCCTTCTGCCTTCTCCCCTTATGCCCTTCTGACATATCTGGGTATGTCAGATATTACACCTGCAGAACATGGAACAGAAGTTGTCTCTTATTTCTGTTCGAAATCACAGGACAGGCATTTTCAAGCAACTTCCAACAGCAGAAAGTGTTAACTGAGCAGCCCCTCCTCAAAGAAAAAACTGAAGCCCCACCATAATTAGCACAGTGTCTGTATGTGCTTGGTTTGCGTAGCTTTACAAAGAGGAAACATGTTCCTTTCATCAAATAATATGGGGTTTAAAAATGCTTAAATTAAGCAACTTGTATCAAGATCTCCAGGTCCTCTGCCAATTATAACATATTACAAGTATTAATGAACCAAGGTGAACCTACCTGCTGTTTGATGTGTTTGAACACTATCTACCTGAGGCAAAAGAGTCCCCTGATCTTCAAAGGCTAGAATTGGATTCAAAGGAATTTGAGGACTATTGCTTCCATCATTGTTCATGGCATCCAGCCGCGATGGCTTAGAACCAATAGGCAGGTTTATGATCTCTTCAAAGTTATCATTCTGCATAGACATTCCATTTTCATTTGCATTTTTCTCTGGATTGAGATTGCTGAAAGAGAAACACAGGTATTCCCTCATGCACTTCATCTACAATATAAATTCAGTCCTCCTCAAAGCAATATTACAAATATAAGAAAAGTCTGCATTAATCCCAAGCATTCTTTTAGCCAGTAAAAATGAAACCATGCTTTTACCACAACAGAAAAACTGCTTTTGCAGTGAAGTACTAGATAATCTTCCCTCAAACACAAAGGATTGTTGTTATGTTTGGTTTCACGGTCCCCAGAACCGCAGTTCTGAGAAGTGGCTGCAATGGAAGGCAGCAAGATCACCCCTGCAGCACCACCAAAATGTGAGCCACCCGCTTTACGCAATTTACAGCCTCTAACATCTTTTTCAGCTCTCATAACCTTTGCCAGACTCTTCCTCTTTCTGCAAATCAATGTAATTGCCCTCAGATAAGATCACTATCATTTTTGCTAGTTCTTGGTCACCTCCTGCCTCCAGTTTTGGAGCAGCCACTTCTACTTGCCACTTATCAAGACATAAAACTCCCTTCCCAATGCAGTGCTCTTTTCAGTCCCTCCTCCCCCTACAAATCCTTAGGGTTTATTTCCAAGCCACTCTGCACTCCACCCATTGACCATGCCCAAACCAAAAGAAACACCTCCCAGCATCCCTCATGTTAATCTGCACTGCCTTTTTTCATCTTCCACTGGGCAGAGATGCCTTATGAGCAAGCTCTTGCCCATCTTCTCCAATCAGGAGCAGTACACGCACAGACACACTCTCTAGTTGCACACAGTCTCCTGAGAAGATACATGATCACATCTCACAGTCTTGCCCCTTCCTTTCCAGCCCTTCTTATTAGGCACTGTATTGTCAGATGACACCCGCTATCTTGCCAGAGGGGAGAAACTAAGGTGCCAATTCAGCAAACAGGACGACAGTAATGGGACTATAAGCTTCTTGAGAAAGCACAAGTACTCAACTGACACTCAAAAAATGTGTGATCTTTCACAGGTGCTTATTAAGGCCCTCAACACTTGTGTTCTGACAGTCTTGGGTACCTATTCCCTATTCAGACCACATCACAACTGTTCAGGCTGTTTGGAAATGCTTCAGCCACAAAAGCTCAGATGTAATTTTCCTAGATTGAAATTAGGCTATCCATTTCCTCTGGACATTTCTGAGCAGCCAGCTTGGTTTCATAGGCTAATTTTCTCCTGACAGTACATTTACTAGGCTCAAAAAACCTGCTTGTAATTGACATACAGTTTATTTTCATTTGCTGTCTTCTTTGTGTGCCCAACCCTTCCCAAAGGATTGCAGAATTGTTTTACAGTACTTCCCAAGAGAAAGAAAATAATTGTTGCTCTTTACAAAGTGGCAGTGCTTTATCCAAAGCCCAGATTTCCTGTGAGAAAAACATGCTGGTTTTCATATCAAGCCTTTCCCAATTTTTAAAGCCATCGCTGGTTCTTTTTCAGAAAGGCCCTCCCCTTTTTCCCCTCTGTAGACATGCTGAGCAAATTTCAAAGTAAAAATATGTTTCACTGCACTGAGTTTGAGAGCAGGCACAACAGCCCTTCTGGTTGCCTGGGAGAAGTCACAAGTCATATATCACCCTTCCGTGACAGAGATCCTCATCTGCAAGATGAAGAGCAGAAACTTTGAAATGCTATAGGACTAATAAAGCCAGCTCTATAATGTACAGTTACTAGGTTACTATTAACTGTATGGTACCCTATTACATATTTCATCCCCATCCAATAACCTCACCTAGGATAACACCAGAGCTGGGATAACACAATAGGTTTGATGGATGGGGTAAGAAAGAGGTGGGAAGAGAGCTCATTCACAGAAAATTAAACAGCACAAAACTTCAACAAGTATTGGTACAATGAAGAAGGCTCTCGCTTCTGCAAACATTAATTTTTCTACCCAATTGATCAACTGACTTCATACATAAACAGTTCCTCATATTTATTTGTCATTGCGTTGCCAGTATTACACACTGAGTTAGACCAGGATTCATAGACTTGACTGACGTCTTTTGACACAGAGGAGTTTATACAGTCACAGAGGTGGTACAGAAAAGGAAACCACGACTATGAAACTTCTAAATTTTATGCTATAAAATCTCTTCTATTTTATGCTGTTTGCTCTGCCAAATTGCAAGGGGAGCAAATTCAGAAGAAACAAGGGGAAAATGGAACTATAGAATTAATTTCCACTGGACATTTTAGAGGCCGTAAACTCCAAAGGAGATTAGGCAAATTCCTAAGAGATTGGTATGCCCTCCAGCTCCTGGTAATTAGCAGCTTAGAGACTACTTAAGCCAATGGGTGCATTTGGACCACAATGTTCAGTAACCCTTCACTGGCCAGAGGATGTCCTGGTCCTTCCCTTTTTCCTCTTTACACTTGCTCCCTAAGTGACTGCTACAGGCCATTCAAGCGAAGAATACAAGTAATAGATTTTTAACCCACTAAAGCTGTTTGTACTGTCTTATGTGACGTTCTTAACAATGGCTCAGTATCCAATGCAGCACTGGGAATACGCTTTTTAATATTATATCTTATTTTCAAATGACTGTTTCAAATTAATTTTTCCACTGTAGGAAAAAAATACCAAAACCCAGAATTTAGCCAGAAGTTAACATGTTATTAATAATATTGTAGTATCCAAGAACCACCAGCTTTCTTGATAAATCTAGATACTTTAGTATTTTACTGGAAAATTTGCATGGTACGCTCCATTTTAAAATATATTTTGTGTTATCTTTTCCATTGTAAATTGCACCTGATTGAGAAATATCTTCACTTAAGTCCAATTGTGAGTCTTCTCACCATAGAGGTCACTCCCTGTCTCCCTCCCTCCCCAATAATTATTCACTATTGTTCATTAGCATCTGAGCATTAAATTATTTAACTGAATTTACTTGTGAAGAAGACACTCAGAGCAAGCATAAATAGCAAAATTGGAACCCTTACAGCATCACTTAAAACTGCCTATCACAAAAATCATGTTCATGTTCAGACACATCATTTTAACTCAGACAACTATGATAAAAGAAATTATTTCTAAGAACCAAGAACTGTTGTAAGATCTATTTGAAAACATTGAGTGCTACCATGGGCAAACAGGTCAATTCACAAGCAAGCCTGCATGTCTTTTCTCTTTCACGATGCAAAATGAAGAAGCTTTAAGGAAAGTTGATTGATGTTCATTTGTTTAAAACACAGGGGTGGAAATACTAATAAAAACTTTGTCAAACTATTAAGTAGGATAGATGATTGCACCAATCTATCACCTGCAATAAATGCTTATTAATGATATTTGTTGATAAAAGATATACAGCAAATAATGCAGCAGATCACAGCATTTTCATTAAGGTTTATGAAGATCAATTGTCTTGGAATGCTAATGAAGTTCCAGTACAAGAATATTGCTGACCAAAAGCAGGAACAGATGATGGTGAAGTATTTACTCCCTCCTCTTGCCCATACAAAGCTCCGGCCTGTGCTTTGCCCCAGGCTAAGCTTTTTTAAGTTTTGGTCAGGAATTTGAGCAATCTTGCTTTTAGGACAAGCTCAAGTCCTTTCCAGACAAAAGCCAAATCTGTCTTGGGGCTGGAGTGAGGTGCTCACACAACAGACCATCTCCACCTGTTGCAGTGTGTGTGTGCTACAAGAGCAGCTATACCTAGATGCCACACAACCACAGCACATGAGATGTGCTAGGAGTGATGTTGACACTTGTGACTCTTAAGATGGGATAAAAATCTATGCTGCTGCTGTATTCCTTATAACAGTTTTTCAAGCTAGCTAGGCTCAGCTTACACCAGCGTGCTATCAAATGCTTCAGCCTTCACCTTCCCACTCAACATGGATGTACCTCTAGAGAGTCCCTCCACACTCCAACCTGGCATACCAGCTTCCCCTTCCACAGCCTGATACACACATCCATCCGCTTGTGCCATTGTTCCTCGACCTCATATATTCATTCTTCCCTTTTGGCCATTCTGAGGTTCCCTCCCTGGATTTTAATGCTATAGGACAGCATTTATTAGTGTTGCGCTTTTATATCACAAACATCAAGGTACATGTAAGGCTGGGAGTGATTAATATTTAATTGCTGCCCGAGATAATTATGAGGCGGCTCTGTGCAGCTTATCCAATGCAGCTCAATGCTCAGTGTCACTGACAGAACTTCTGTCAGCAGGAGCATCCCTGTCAGCCTGACAGCATGCTAAGATCCCCCAGGCATATTGAGGGAGCAAGAGAGGGCAAATTCCTCCTTCAATTAGCGCCAATCACACCCTGCAGCATACTGTCCGTTACAGACTCTGAGATGGCTTCTCACATTCAAGTTTTAACATGCATATTCTGGCACTACCTGCATAAAATATGAAAGAACTAAGGGATTATTTGGCTTTCTGCATTACTAGAATTGAAATAACTGACAGCTCATGCTTATGCAACAGATTTCACTCAGTTCACTATTGGAGTTTCAAGCATTTCAACAATTTCTCAAAGTCTGAGTGACTTGCTTCAAGGCTACAGAGAGATACTGATGTTAAATGTTTGCTCCTAAATTCCCCTTACAGAGGACAAAGGGTTTTTTTAAAGGTAAGTCCAATATGAGTAGTTCTGTATCTCACATGAGAGTCTTTTGCTCAGTAAGCAAAACTTGCTAATATTTCAAGCAGTTCAGAAAAAGAAACATCTAGGCTGAAAGCACAATGTTCATTATTCCAATCCAGAAAACCAGCACTGCAAATACAGAGTGTTTATGAAGCTTAATTCATGGAAAGGAACAGAAAAGATGCGCCCTTTCAATTAAGTTTGAATTTATGTAATAATTACTGGTAAACAACATGTTTTTCCAGATGCCCATTGCAAAGAATGTGCTGTATTTTCACAACACTCTTCCATGTCAGTTGGCAAAAATAGAGCCTACTGCTGAGTGAAAGATGATAAAGGTCTTTTCTGTGTTCAGAAGAAGATAAACAAGAAACAAGGCAGATTGAACAGCTGTCTCATTTACTTAATGAATATATATATCTCAAAATAATTTATCATGTCAGTAACCCTCGCGCTCTAGCCATCCTCCAAAACTTCGCAGTGTTCTTACCTGTCCATATTTACGGAGGGTTGATGTGAGACAATCACACGCGTGCAGGTGACTGGTTTCCCATTGTGGGGAGATGTCGTTACATGCTGAAGCTGAGGACCTCCTGCAGGTTCCGAGGGAGATGCAGGACTTGTTATGACTAGAGAAAGAACACCATCATTTACCTGCAGATTAAACTAAAACACTTCCTCAGAAGACAGCACACTCAGGCAAGCTACAGATTTAAAATAGAGTTCTCGAGCCTCTCCCTCTCCTTTGTCAAGTTTTTTGGCACACATGCCCTCTTTCAGGTCCTAAGTAAATGCCACAGATTTCAAAGCTGTAGCTTAACAGACAAGAATAAACATTTTACAATGATACACACAATTCCAGCACATAAGCCAGTGGTCAAAATAGACTGATATCTGACAGTATATTATGCTGCCACTTTTCAAGCAGCAATAGAAAATGGAACACTGGGACACCACCAGTTCGTAACTCTGGTATTTCTTGGTTCCTGTGTCGAGCTCTGACTGTAGCCCAAAAAGAAATCAAGAGGAAATAAAATCTCCATGGAAAGGACACTTCTTTCAACAAGTCCCAAATCAGTACTATAAAATGTTGTAAAGTATAACATAAAATTAGACTATCCTTGTGCCTCATAGCAACACCACATGACAGATGTTACTGGCCTGCCTCAGGATGTTCTTTTGAAGTACAACTACAGCTTTCTGCATTGTATAATTAGGTACAGCCACACTAATGCACATGCAAGTCAGTGAAAGGAAGCAATTGCACCCCATCCATACTAGAACCTGTTACAATAGTTCCAAGGAAAATTTAATATTCATAGGCTTAGACACATTTAAGCTGGTTATCCAAAACCTCCTCTGGTAAGCCACTTCTTCAGCTGCTCTGCTTTGCTGTGCTTTAAAATCTTGGGCTGAAATCTTCTATACCAAATGTTTTACTGTGATCTTTGGCAAGTTTTTGTAAGGAGAATATCAGAAATACAGGGTTTGGTGCTTCTACAGTATAATAAGAAAAAAAACATTGGAATGAACATTAAAACAAAAAAAAAAAAGTAGAAGATAAACCTGCTCTGCTTTGGAAAGGCAGAGCTAGCTCCTATTTTGAAGCAGAGGCCAAACAAATGACAAAAAGGTGATGGGTTTTGTTTCATTGTGCAATTCAGCCATTCACATAAAGGCCTCTTCAGGTTTTGCCAAACAGTAGGACTAAAAACATACTTTTTTTGAGAAAAAAAATCATCACCATTTTTGTATGGTCAGAAGTCTGTTACCACAGAGTGCGGAAATTTAATTAGCAGAAATATCTTTACTAATTCCTACCTTTGACTCAATAGCATATCTAGATAAAGCAAAACCAAACAGTAGAGCAGCCCTGAAGGTGAGGGCAGTTTTCTCTTTATTCAGTCATTCAAGGACTCCAGCCTTCCCTCAGGCCTGGGGAAATGGAGGTCCAAACTCTCCTATGCCTTGGGAAACTGATTACTTGTCTTCTACTTCAGGAGCGAAAGCATTAGCCACAAGCTATAGAGCCATATATAGCTTCAAGGAAGACTTAAATGGCTTATAGCACCTTCTCTCCCTCAGTTCCCCATCCCTCACAAAATAATACGTAAACAAATAACTTCCAAACACACATAATGAAATCTGTGTCAAAATGTTTCCTGGCAGTACTAAATACAGCATTCTCTTTTAACATCTAGAAAAAAGTTGTACGTCAGCCAGTGCTGTTATTTGTCTTCCCTGTTACTCAACATAAATGCAAAGAAGAGTAATGTCATTTAATATGTTAAGCTACAATAGGATAAGCCATTTGACAGCTTGACTTCAGTACCTCAAGTAGTGCTAACTCATACTTGGTGACTGTTGAATATGAGCTACATTTTTTTTTTCCTCTATTGTAAATATTAGAGTCTTATAAAAAACTTTACCTAAAATGACCAGGGGAAAAAAAGATGGAACAGAAGGAAAGACTAAGAATGCAGGTGTGACAGAAAGACTAAGCTTTTGTAGGAGCTGAATTTGGGGAATTGGGGGCTGGGAATAAATTAAGACCAAGTGAGTACGGCAGCAGGTATGGACAAAAGTCACAAGAAGATGTTTAGAATAATGAACAATTTGTTTTGATGACTGAGATGAAATAATCCTTAAGAAAATTGAATAAATCTGCAACAACTACATGTGTAGCACTGTCCAGCTGTTCTGTGATCAAAACCAGAAGATAATTCTTTTCACTTCAAAATAAACTTGGTAGGCAACTTACTCTTATTAAACAACGATGTGACAAAGTTGTTAAAACAGCTGACTCATTTAGTAAAGGCTAACTACCCATACAGAAAGGCTAAATTCTAGTTCTCTCAGTTTTCTTTTCTGCAATTACTGTGACAAGTTTCAGAACTGTATCTCAAATCATTGTGCTTAGAGGCATTTATTCCCTGTTGTGCTCAGGGCACAGTCAAATGCAATACCTGTTTCTCCAGTAATATTTGCCTTTGATAAATGTCCATTTTGGTGGTCACTGGTTTTCTACAAAGGAAGCACAGTTTTGCAAATTAAAAATGGCACTGGGGAAAAGAAGTGAAATATGTCCAATATTTACACGTTAAGTAGCAGCACTGACCTTATCTACTGCTTCTACACGCCTAGTTCTCTTCATGATCTCCTCAAGCCTCTACAATTGAAATGTAAAAGGGTAAAATTATGTTCACTGTCATTAATTTAAAAATCTCTCTCCCAAACCGCAACTGCTTGTCATTTATCAGTTGCATCTGTTTATTACAAAAAAGATGAATTATTTATTTATGTTGGTGATACTCCATTCCCATTCATATCAGGCTATGCAGATAACAACTGCAGCTTTTCTAACAGCACATTCCTATCATGGATAACTTTTTACAGCTGAAGTGGAAATAAACTGCTAAGGCAAAACAAATTACAGTTTCTCTGCATATTCTGAGTTACCTTCTTCCTTTCCAAGCGTTCTTGCTCTTCTCTTTGGAAATGCTTTTCACGTTCTAATCGAATCCGCTCTGCCTCTTCCCGTAGGCGAGCTTCCTCTTCTTTCTGAGTTGATGCAGAAAGAAAAAGTAGTAAGGAATAATTCATTATTTAAGGACAGATTTACACTGATATCTGCTTAACTTGCACTTCTACAACCCACTAAAAAGACACTTTTGGAGTTTAGAAGTCACCAACAATCTTTTCAGCCTGAACTGATGTATTTCCATATTTTGCATAGAATTAAGAGATGCATAACTAAACAATGGACATCATATTTGATTCTGTGCCTGTTCTAGGGCATGTGCATGAAATCACACCAAATGACAAATAAGGAATATATTTCTAATCTTCAGCATCAAAACAGAAGCCAGGAAAGTATTAGAGAGATTCCTGTTTTGAGTGCTGGATGGTTTTGAGAATCAAACAAAAGCAGTAGAATGTTTTATTTGACCAACAGAGTCATCATTTAATGACACAAAGGACTAACAGTCACAGAAACATTGGCACAAGCTTTCTATTCCTGCTCTTCTGAATTAAATGCAAAACTTGTTTGGAATATACTGTAGGGAGGCCTTCATCCCTACAGTAACAGTCGTGTATGATGGAACTACTGCAACAGTTAATTTGTTATGGCTGTAACATGCAGAAAACTTGCCCCTACACTATTTCTGAGTGCTAAATGTAAGTCAGTTTAGCATTTCAAAGAACAGCATACATCTGAAAAAGTGAACTGCAGTTTCTAACTTATAATCACTAACACAATTCTTTAAATGTTTATTTTCAGAAGCATATATTTAATGATATACCATAAGAAAAACATAATGTTTATGAGGCAGACTGAAGTGTTGAAGGGGGGGGAGGGGGAGCACACACAAAAAGTAAAGGCACGTACAAAAAAAGAATCCTATCTCCAATGCTTACCGCAGCCTCTTCTGAAGTTGGTAAACCAACATTATGCCCATCAAAACTGAGAGCACTCAAAAAATTGTACTTTGATTTGTTTACTCTCACGTCTGTTGAGTAGCTGCTCTGATTTCAGGAGGACTCTGTGAGCCTTGATTAAAGTGATCAAAACCTATCCCTTCTCCAACATTCTAAATGGTCATCTTGCCATCTAGACTTACTATAACTGTGTGGACAAATTGTTCTCTGGTATAATGCCATTCATTAAAATCCAACTGATACAACTCCATTGATTTTTTCATCACAATTTATCAGGAATAGGAAAGGATTTTTTTTTTTTTATTAAAAAAACAAACACAACCAAAACCAAAAAATGAACCAAAACCAACAAAACCAAAAAACCACAAGCAAGAAAACAAAACAACAAAAAAAACCCCAACATCACCAAAACAAAACCTCAAATTCCTACCATATGTTTTGTCAAGAAGAAGTATCTTTACTTTTTGAATGACTCTATGGAATGAACTCTGCCCCAAAATTATTCACTTCGTATATAGCATTTACATTTTAGATAATGCTCTAATTGACGTGCTGCATAAGAGGTGTTGCCTCATCCACTTCACTGCCAACCAAACTGGCCGGGAAGTTCCAGGAGGTAAACATACTTGTTTCTGAATACGCTCTGTCTCTTCTTTCTCCTTCTGTTCTCTTTCTTCTGCCTGCCGGCGCAGCCGTTCTTCTTTTTCCCGTACCTCTTCTGCATCCCTCTGTTTCTTTTCTGCTTCCTGTCTGCGAGCTGCTTCCTCTTCTCGGCGAGCTCTCTCTTCTGCTATCCTCTGTGACAGCTCCTCCTTCTTTTGCCTGCAATTGTGAAACAAGCATGAGAAAATTAAGTAAAAAGAGGAGGGAAAAAACCCAAAGCACCAGATTCCTGACCCAAGAAAACAGCACTGCAGAACAGCTGTATGAAGGTTTGTACTGTGAACTCATCTGTCTCGTTCATAAGTTGGTGGCTGTACTTCCAGAAGGGGCCAAAGTTGAACCCCTATGGAACACAAAAAACTTTGTAAGGCAATACCAATACTTCAGCACATGCTTCCACTAATCTCACTCACATACTCTGAATCAGAATCGGTATCATCAACTTCAATACATCTCGCAAAGCACTTCATTCTTAGTTTTATTTCATCATATTTTGAAATAGTATACATTTTTGGCACCCATCTTATCTTGCACAAATTTTTAAATTTTATAAAAGTTCTTTTTAAAAAGTATCTAATTCCTCTGATTTTTTAACATTACCTCTTAACCTCACTTAATGCTCCCTCATCCTTGTGTTACAGGACTAAATAACCCTTCACCTTTGATGCTACTCGAATTATTTATGACTTTGTAGCCTATCATATCATCAGAAGTAGAGCACAGATGAGTCTTGCCAGCTGAAGAATCCTCACCTGTTTAGTAGCTTTTCATATAGGAGCTGTTCTATACTTGTGATCTTCCTTAATGTCTGTCGGCACTTATTTTCCTAGTTTTATTGATTTTACTATCTCAAAAAACATCAACTTCAACATTCAAGAAGCAGATTCACCTTAGATACTTCAGAATGACATCTTCATTTTGTTCTCCTTTTCTACTAACTTGCAGGCATCTCATTTGTAACAGTTGATTTATTTTGTTGACCACGACTCACCTGATACTTCCATATACTCAACTTCAAACAAGACTGCTTCCCTCAGAAATAATCAGACCAGAGACCACCACCACCTGAGTCAAGCTGGGATTATTTACTCATATACATTCCTTTATGCTCAGTGGTATTGCAATCCAGCTTCTATTTTGTATCTCAGCAACGTAAGATACATCTGAAACTCTGCATAACTGCTTTATTTCACCAAAGACGAGCAGTATCTCATTGGCCACAACTTCCTTCAAGTTCACTTACGAAGACACTGCAAAGGGACTGAAAACTCCTTTCCCTGTAAAAGTTGATTATTCTTTACTTTTGGTTTTCCGTCCCTCAGTTTTAGTATTTACTCACCATATTACTCTTATGCAGCTTGTTTTCTTTAAAAGCCTTTTTGAGAGGGACCATGTTGTGAGTCTTTTGGAAAGCCAGGCTATTTAAACTGGCTCTGCCTTGTCCCTATGTTCATCAATGTTGTTGTTAAAGAACACAAAAAAATTCCAGATGCATGGCATCCCTCTAAAAAGACACTCGACTTGTGTCACAGTCACAGCCATAAGTATACAGATGAACTACTTGTTTCCTAGTAGAAAATGAGACACAACATCTATTACCCTCCAAAACTGTTAGGGGGTGTCTTGATTGTAAATGAGAAAAAAAAAAAAAGAGGGTTAAAGAGACAGCTGTTGGACACCAAAGCACCCTCTATGGAGGAGATCTTACAATTCAAATTAAGAGACAATGTGCCAATCACAAAACTGGAAACAGCTGTGCAGAGTTCTCTATCTGTAATAGACAAGTACAGATTTGCTAACCTCTGAGGAAACAATGAATCACTACATCAAGGATCTGCTTTCTCCTGCTGTCCTATTTTAAAGCACTCTTTGGGATAAGTTTTAACCTCACAGATCTGCGTAGCTATATATATATTGCATCTATAAAAAAAACCAACAGGAAAATTCATTTCCAGGGAGGAACTCATGCCTCCTGCACTTCAATACTGTGCTTCAAATATCACAGAATAACAGCAGAATATACACAAGAAGCTGCTAGGAGGATGCTAAAAACAAATCTTCTCCGCTGCAGAGGTCTATAATCACCTTTCAAGCTCTTCTCTCTCTCTCCTCTCTTGCTCTTCCCGTTCCCGCTGCTCACGGGCGAGGCGCCTCTTCTCAGTCAGCAGCCTTGTTGCTTCTTCAGGGTCAGTTGTACCTGCAGAGGTCTTTGTGAGGGCTGGGGGTGGAGAAAGAGCTGGTGGAGCAGCAGGGAGGGATGGACTGGCTGCTGAAACAGATGGGAAGGAAAACTAGTTTGTACAGACACAATAAAAAAGATGACTTCCTCTTGAAAAGAACAGAAAATAGGTTCTAATACTTTCTAAGGTATTTCCAAGCTTATGTGGTTTTATAAAATAATTCAGAGGTGGAAGACATTTCTAGGTACTAGGGGTTTATATTCCTGTCATGGTTTAAGCCATAAACCAGCCACGCAGTTTGTTCACTCACTTCCCCCTTTTTCTTCCCTCTGCTCCTGGAGGGATG
>JAOEHY010016272.1:0-36381 GCA_025447955.1 Psilopsiagon aurifrons | reverse complement strand
CCTCTACTCTGCTCTCCTGAGACCTCACTTGGAGTATTGTGTGCAGTTCTGGTGTCCCCACTATAAAAAGGACATGCGACTGTTGGAACAAGTCCAGAGGAGGGCCCTGAGGATGATCAGGGGACTGGGGCACCTGCCGTATGAAGATAGGATGAGAGGGTTGGGGCTGTTCAGCCTGGAGAAGAGAAGGCTGCATGGAGACCTCATAGCAGCCTTCCAGTGTCTGAAGGGGTCCTATAGGGCTGCTGAGGAGGGACTCTTCATTAGGGGCTGTAGTGAAGAGGAACTTAAACAGGGGAAATTTAGGTTGGATATGAGGAAGAAATTCTTTACTGTACGGGTGGTGAGGCACTGGAATGTGTTGCCCAGGGAAGTTGTAAATGCTCCATCGCTGGCGGTGTTGAAGGCCAGGTTGGACATAGCATTGGGTGACATGGTTTATTGGGAGGTGTCCCTGCCCATGGCAGGGGGGTTGGAACTAGATGACCTTAAGGTCCTTTCTAACCCTAATTATTGTATGATTCTATGGCTGTGGAAAGCAAAACGGTCCTTTTACTTAGGCACCAGGTCAGATCGCTGGATGGAACTTGGTGCTCCTCTCCCCTTCCGCTGATGTGTCTGAAGAGCCTGGGGTGGGATGAGCTTTCAGGGGGGTGGATCATTTCCCATCCCTGACATCCTCTCTAAAGGAGGGAGGCATGCTCTGATCCATTTTTCCAGGCTTTGCCCAGAAGGACAGCACTGAACAGGCTGGCAGAAAAACAATTTTCTACTCATACTCCTTTCAAAATATTTTGTCTTTGTCTACATATCAAAGCAGTCCATAAAACACTTTCACAATTAATTAAAAAAATCTGGCTTTGCTGATCTTAATCTGGGTTAGGAGAATGTTGAAAACATAAGCTGGGTGGAGAATGGATTTAGAGCAGCCCTGAGGAGAAGAACCTGGGGGTGTTGGTCAGTGAGTAGCTTGACATGACCCAGCAGTGTGGGCTTGTGGCCCAGAATGCCAACCTGTATGCTGGGCTGCATTGAAAGAAGCGTGACCAGCAGGTTGAGCAAGGTGATTCTCCCCTCTTTTCATCTCTTGTGGAACCCAACCTGCAGTTCTACATTCAGCTCTGAGGCCTCCAAGAGAAGAGGGATGTGGACATGTTGGAGCAAATCCAGATGATAGCCACAAAGATGGTCAGAGGACTGGAGCACCTTTCCTATGGACAGTTGGGGTTGCTCAGCCTGGACAAGAGAAGGCTCTGGGGAGACCTTAGAGCAGCTTCCAGTACCTAAAGGGGGTCTACAAGAAATCTGGAGAGGGAGCTTTCATAAGGGCATGTTGGAGTAAGACAAGGGGGAATGGCTTTGAATTGAAAGAGGGTAGATTTAGATTAGCTATTGGGAAGAAGTTCTTTACTGTGGCAGTGGTGAAACACTGGAAGAGGTTTCCCTGAGAAGCTGTGGATGCCCATTCCCTGGAAGTGTCCAAGTCCCATCTAGACTGGTAGAAGGTGTCTGGTGGAAGGTGTCCCTGCCCATGGCTGGGGGTGTGGAACTAGGTGATCTTTAAGGTCCCTTCCAACCCAAACCATTCCATGACTTTGATTCTATGAACATACTTCCACCTGTTACACACAAAAGTGCAGTTATTCAAAACTTCTGTAATTTATCCAAAACAGTCTGGGACAAGATATTTGAAGAATACCAATTGCTGGTTGGTAAGATATATGCTTTCTTACTCACACAGACTGCGGTTTCATCAGAAAAGATTCTGTAACGCAGAGGCCTACCCATACACAGCAAATCAGGCTTTAAAATATTTAATAGGTATGGTTTATTTAACCTGTTATCTTTAACGACCTTACCATGTAATGTTTGCATCTTGAAAGGTGACTTGTGCACCAACGGTTATGTGCTACTTTGTTTTCCCAGCAGCAGTTGCAAGCAGTCATCATATTAATGAGCTCAACTTCTAAAGCTTTAGGGAAGTGAATGTAAAGATCATAAACCAGGAAAATTTGTAGTACAGCTTTGATGTTACAACAGCAAAAGCTGCTGAAATAGTCTATTTCCCTCTTTGCAACAAATCCTTGCAGAGCTCCTTCCAGCACATGTTGTGCATCTGTCAGCCATTGCAGAGCGTGCTAAGATGAAATTTAAGCAAGGAGGTATCTACAGTTGAGCCTTGTTTTTTTCCAGTCAGCAGAGCCCTTTTATTTGAAAATCTACATCTTTAGTATATACAAAATACAAGTTGTAGATGCTGCTGAGCAATTTGGGAAGTCTGGCTCTAGGTAAGTCAGAGGACACTAAATTTTGCCAATCTGCTACTGTTTGACTGATAAAGCCATTCTCTTTGATTGCCTTCTGTTGGCTATTGGATAGGTCACAGCTTAGGCACATGGGTTTTATAGTTGTTTATAAAGGTACTCCAGGGGACAGAAAGACCTGTGCTATTGCAGTGGATGTGTCAGTAAGTGGATCCTGGATGCACGAGCTTTTAAATGTGCAGATCTGGCTTTAGGGGAGGCGATTGGAAGCAACTGCAGCAGGCATTCCAAGCCCTGGCTTAAGTCTCACAGTCACTACAGATCACATGAGTACTATGCGTAAATTGCCTACTGCAACTCAGACCCTTCAGTGGTGCCCAAAGACATCCATGAGCTTTTGCTAAGTATTTAAAGACTATCAGATGGGCGTAGAACAAGGATTTGGACCACTGTAATTTATCTCCTTGATCTGTTAAGCTCTGTGGTATGTCAGCTGTAAAGGGCTTGTATAACCATATTTTCATTATTTTATTGACTGCAGGGAGGAGAAAACTATTCCTTAATACCACTGGGAGTTAATTAGCAGGGCCAAAATCACTACCTCAGCTTTTCCACTGGAAGCTTCTGCATGGTTGCCATCTCCCACTGCACACAACTTTGTGCCTCACCCAGCCTCACCAATAACTCGTACTTTTTATCTGGAAATGTTCCATAATTTGTATGGTGTGCAGTGATTTAAAAGTAAACAACAGTTTAGTGAGAAGATATACTAGAGCATCCAGAAAACAAATGTCTCAGGATACTCCATTGAAGTGGTAGACAGTGAGGGATTTTAAAGATTTTAGTATTATCTTCTGATTATGTCAGCCTTCTGCATGGAAGAGTTCAATGGCTGCAGCATCACCAACTTTGTCACTGCTCTGCAGTGAAAAGGAACACTTACCATTTCCATTATAGATTAGTTTTTTCCATAAAAACTACATTGGATTGACATGTGGAGAGGGGATGTCTGCTGGTCACACTGTGCGTGTCTCAGTGTCTCAAAGAGAAAGCTGAAATGTTTTGTAACCAGGTTTATTTTAATCTCAGAATAGTTGTACCTTGCTCACAGGATGGTTAAGTCTTCCTTAGTTCCTGTCATTTTCCTATTATTTTTTGTATCACAAGTTGAATAATTATAGCAGTTTCAGGGCTGCTCTGAGTCTATCTGACTACATTTCTTTGTGAAAGTGTTTCTCAGGATTTTCACACAGAACTACATCCTAGGAGGACTAAAGGTTTTGGTCATGGTTATCATTTCCTTGCTCCCCCTGAGATGTTTGAGTGTCTGCATGCAGGGGCATTGCAGTGGGTGGTAAAAAGCCCAATAAAACTGTATGATGTTACTGTAGCATCCAGACTATCTGGAAAGGTTGAAAAGCAACTGCTATGTTTTAGATTTTCAGGTTTATAATTAAATATTAGTAAAATGTCTGGACTGAAAAGTAAAAGAAGAGAAATGTGGTTTGCTGGTGCAACCCAGTGAAGCTGAGAATACTGAAATCACAGCATATGCTTTCTCTCTTCTTAAAGACTGTAGATTATTACAGGCAGAGTTTATTGTGGTCTATAATTTTGGTTTTCTACTTCTGACTATGCCAGACAGCATTTTTCGTTTTGTTCAAGCAGCAATCAAGAATGGTATGTTATCAAGCCACACTGCTGCGACCTTTGGATTTAAAGTGAATATTCTAGCTACTCAGAGCCAACACATATATTTAATTCTAGGATTGGAGGAGGGGCAAAAACCAGAGGACATGTTTTCTAAGATATTGTGTAACCCTGAAGCTCAGTTCTTCATTTTTCCTGAAGATTTATCAATTTTGGTGCATGAATACAAATTTTACAGGGATGTTATAGCAAGTACATTCCATTTACATTGGTCAGCCAGCCAGTTAAATTTCTAAACATTTGTCTGGAACTGGATGAGCACATGAACTCAACATGTCTTCAAATAAAGAAATAATAATGATTTTAATGATGTTTCTTCCAGTATAGGTATGGTATAAATAAGCAATTAAAATATGTTTTTGTTTTTGCGTACATGGGGAGGAGAGTGAGACCCTGTGGATTAAGCACATTTCTGAAAGAGAATAGGATGTTCTAATTTCAGTATAATTAAATGCTTTGGTTTACTAATTGATTTCCTTCCAATGAAAATGCCAAACAAAGTTGGAGAACACTCATACAAAATGTTTAGGTTTTGGGTTTTTTTTTAGCTCCCCCCCCTTTGTTTGTTTGTTTGTTATTTTAATAAACAGAAAAACCTCACTGTGAAACAAATCTGTAATTCTTAAATATTCTGTAACCTGCCATTCTTTCTTGCTTTTTTTTTTCATCCTCTTTCCCTATTTCAATAGAAGAAAAAAGCAACGTCCTTATTTCTTCATCTCCTAAACACAATATATTGTTTTAACTGCATTAGGTGGAGGCAGTTAAATGTCTCTTTATGTTAGCTACATGGCATTCTTGTTTCTGTTGTCCTCCTTAGAAGCAAGATATATGGGAAGTATACTTGCACCAGAATGTAGCCTATAGTTCTTAATATTCTGATAGCATTAAATGTAAGTGATATACTGAAAATTTTCAAGCTATCATAAAACAATTAAAAAGTGAAAGGGAACAGTGATCAGTGCACTTTTTTACAATAAGTAGCTCAATACCAAGCCCACAAGGACATTGTACAAGTATTTTTGGTGACAGAATGCACATGTACAATGTTATTTCTCTAACTCTTTCTATCTATATTGTGCCAGCATAATAATTTCTTTTTGCTGAGCAGGAATAGAAGAGATGATGGATTGAGCTATATTTGAGTCAGACTGGATTCCTATTACATCCTTTTGTGTACTGATACAAACCTTTGCTGAAGAATAAGCTAAGGGATAATGCAGGAAACAATGCATGGCTAAAATAAGGGGAGATTACTTAAACAGGAGTTCAAAAACCACAGAAATTCAGGTTAGTAAAGGCTTTACAGATTCCAGTACTAACACTTTGGAGTAGAGAAGAAGCAATGTTACAATTAAAAAAACCCACCCCAAAACTAAAATGTATTCCAATAAGTATGGCTGGCTGCATGTCTCCATGAAGCTTGACAGCCATCAGCTATTGCACACGTATAAAGAATAAAGCCAAAGTTTTCCCCTTTGTAAAAACATGATTAAAATGCTTTTGTTTTTCTCTGTATTGAATATAGAGCAAGGTAACTCTCAGAAGCTGATTTTGAGCACCTGAGGTTCACACCATCTCCTGTAGTTGCTTATTAAAGGGTACATATTTAAATGGTCTACATTTTGTAAATGGAATTCACTGGAGTTTAACACTGTTCCTAAATTAGGTTCCTAAATGGGATCAGGTAAATCCAGACTATGAGTTTGTTCCTGTTCATGATGGCAGTAAAATGCCCTAAGGAACATTTATGGTCCTCTTTTCCCGAAGTGCAGTTCACTGATTTGAGTACTATAGAATACTAAAAAGGCATAGACCTAAAATAAAAGATAGGCAAGAAGGTAGCTTAGTCAAGGTCATACAAATTCTCGTAAGTATAGGAGTGGGGTTTAGACAGCTAACTAATCCTCTGGCTTAAATGTGTTTTTAGAGTATTCCTTCATGGATTGTAAAATCTTTTCATGCATAACCCTGTCCTAGCTGTTGAGACTAGTCAACAAAGAAATGTCTCAGTTAGTGCCAATTGTGATAGGGGTTTTGGGAAATGTGATTATTAATGAGTCTTTATATGGGTCTCTGTGTAGATTCATTCCTAATGAGAAGATCAGATTTTTCAGACGTGAAACGAGCTTTAGCCTGTAATCTTATCTGATTTTAGTTTAAGACTGAAATCTATGGATGCGAAACTTAAATGCTCGGAAATTAAAATACAGTTGTTTGTAGTATAATCACAGAATTTCATAGAAGAAATGTTTTCATTAATTCCTGATCTGCCTGTTTTGACAGCAGTTTAGTTGTCTGATAACACAACGAGATAAATTAAATCCTGCTTCAGGCAGTACAGAGACCACATTACTCAAAAAGAGAAATTAAAAACTGTTGGAACATCTGTTATTGCTGTGAAATTAATCTGTAGAACAGCTTCACTATTTTACTTCACATATTTAAATTTATTATGGAGGAAAAAGAGAATGTCTTGTGGTTAGAACATTGGTTTTGGAGGAAAAAAAAGTCTGTTATTTGTTCTCCTATTTGTTATTGAATCCTGAGTGATTTTATATGAATAAATTAGTCTCCTTGCACTTTAGCTACCCCATCATTAAAATGAGATTATTATTATGAGATGTTGGGAATATTAATTTGTTTCAAATATACCTCATCTGGAAATGACACAAAGTGCTTCCCTTTCTGAAAAGGACTTTGAAATTAATGATTTAAGTGCACTGTGTATGGAGACAAGCATTATTAAGTTTTTGAAGGTTGAGAGAGCAGTGATAGCAAAACCTTCAAATGTGACAAAAATCATACCATGTATTTCACTGGGCTGAATAGTGTCTCTTTTACCTATAAGATGATTAGGCACAAACTTACTTTAAATAATGCAAACAATGCAAAATGGCTTAGCTTTACTGAATATTCTCAACATGGCTTATGATAATTTTCTTTGATGGAACCTAATTTCTGCAGTATTGCATGTAGTTTACTTTTATGTATGAATGATATGTACAATGGAAACTAAGAGTAGCACAACACAAAGAAATTTAACGTTCCTCTCAAGGCTTTTGTGTTGTAGTTTACCCCACATACACAGAGTTGATCGTCTGCAGTTTTGATTATAGAAAGCTCTGAGGGTGAGACTCACTGAAGAACAAGGCACATTAGCATGGGTATAGCACTGCAGTGGTGCTTTATGTTGCTGCCAGAGCTTGCTCTGCTACATTTATGCAGTGTGCTGCCAAGCTGAATTAATATGTCATTTAAAGTTGGCAGCAGCATTTCTGCACCATGTGCCATTGTATGTTATGGACAAGTACCCCAAGAACTCCATGGGAAAGAAGAGCGAAGCAATAATTGCAGTGGCAATAGCATGAAGAAGAAGAATAATTTTTTGAACTGAAATAGTCTTTCATCAATCTTGAGTATAGCTTCTGAGATATTTAACTGATCAAAGTAAAAAAAGTAAAATTTACATCAATCTGATTTTCTATGTAGTTTACCATAATAGACAAATACTGTCTTTCTCAAAATACTGCTACAACTCTGAAGAATATTACGTAGGATTTAATAATGAATGGTGTCATCAGCTGGAGAACACAGGGCCACAGGGGATAACATTTTTGGAACAAATCATCATCCATAATGGATGGATAAAGCATTATGGTGCATCTCCAGTGTTTGTAAATTTTACTGATGCTTTCAAAAGGAACAGGATCTCTACAATGAACTCCTTGTTTCAAATTAGCTAACCACCCTTCCATAGCCTTTTCTTGCTTTCAAAATGTAGACATGAAGCAAACTCTGGAAGTGTAATAAAGAACTGGTAACTTTTGCTTTCTTCTTCTTCCCCCATGCCCAAACTCCCCATTCTTTTTTGAGATTCTCAGAACTTCAGACTCCTTCAAGAAATGTCTGTATTAGCAGATCATTTGACAAATCATTCCTGCTTTCCCAATGAACGAAATTAAATGCTTCCTGGATAGTGAAAAGAAATAATTGGTAGATTTAAACATTTTTAGGCTGCATCTATAAACAAGTTTACCATTTGAACTATACAATAAGTAATTTTTACTGTATCTCCTTAAATGTCTGTGTTCTCTGTGAAATATTTTTTACCACAGAAAGTCAAAGTGATCATCCCTTTTCCATGACTAAACTTGCCATTTTTCTTTTTATGAACTTTAAAGGTGTCAGACAGTTATTCAGCCATTCATAAGAGCAATAGCTGATCTGAAATAAAATGGGAGGGAAAAGACCAAGTATTTAAGGAAGATTTAAAAGCTCTTCAGCTTTATTACTGGCATATTAGCTGATAAATTTCCTAAACTTGCTACAAGAAGGTAGAAGAGCAGAAAAGCATTTTTTACGTGACATGCCGCGAGACTATTGACAGAACCTGCTTTGTCTGTAGTTTCTTGACCATTCAAAATTCCTGGTGTCTTATCTATGCACATCTGTTCTCAAGTCAGTTTTCTTTTTACTCTTGTGCTCTTTATATCATAGAAGCCCATTAGAGCATAATACTTTATTTTAAATCCTGACATCATCTCCACTGTGTTATAACTGACTTCTCCATCGGCAACTAACGGTGCCCATCTCCAACAGATATGCTAACTCTGATGCTAAGTGAGCATTGGGCTTCTCTTGCTGAAGTGGTGACCAGCAATAGGTTAACATCACAGAATCTTTGCAGGCTTGGCAGGAAAACAACATCTTTATATCTTAAAATCATCCTAAAGAGGCAGTAGTGCTGGTGCCTTTCTTGTGTACATAGTTAAATTTACTGATAGCTTGTAAAATAAGTTGCCGGTTTCTTTTCTGAGATCTTTTCTCACTAATGCACAGGCAATCAACACAGATGGACACATAGGCCACAATCTCTGCTTTTGTGGGCATTCTGAAGTAAAACAGGAATATTGCAGTCATTGCTTCTTTAGAGACTGCAGTCACTTCTTCTTTAGCTTCCTCCTCTCATGTGATTCAAAATGATGTGCATACTTTGCACACACAATGTACAGTGTCTGGCTGCCCTGATGGCCTGTGCCTGTAGCATCTATTCCTTTGAGAGCAGTGCATAGTGATGTTAGCTGGAGCAGACCAATTATTAACCTACTGACATTAAGAACAGTTTCTCCCTATCTTGATACTGTGTCAGGAACTATTCAGAGCCAATGAGAATGTTGAGACAATTTAGAGGATTCTTGAAGAGCACAAGAGGGGCTGTAGTTATGACTGGTTCTACCCAGGCATGTACATGCCCTGGAGTTTTAGTGAAAGTACGTTCTTCCTAAGAGATGTACTTATGTGTTATTTGCCTATTATGAATTAGCAGAGACCTACCTTGTAATGCTATTTTATGTACTTAGTGAAATAAAGTAAAAAACATCCGTTGAAAGGATATCATTTTCTAATATGTGGGACAGGGTCTGATCCAATTTTATTCTGGCACACCATAAAATTGCCTGCTAGCAAATGACCATCTGTGGTAAACAGCAGGGGGCCAAGGATGGCCTCTTTTTCTACAAACTGGAAAAAGTGACTGTACACCTTAGAAAAACAATATTTATATGCAGTTAAATATTTTTTCTCTCTCTAACAGAAGCATTAATCTTTCTTACTTTGGTTCTTTGGGAATTATGAAGTACAACTTTATAGTGAGTGGCTCCTACTCTTGAGTTTATGTTGTACTATTTTGATACTGAAGCTTTGAGTCTTCTTTGCTGGTGTTTATGCCCAGGAATGTTTTAGGCTGACCTCCAGCTACAACTGAAGCTCTAGGAATAATTCACTTTTTCCTTTAGCTCTTAACTGTAGTATTTCACTAAAATACATCAGGAAAATATGTTCAAGTTCTCGATGCATGCTATTGTTTATTCATGAGCAGTTAAGATCATGGCTTTTAGAGTAAATATTATGGTAACTTTTCTGGCCGTCTATGAAAGAGATGAAGATGAGTAAAGAAATATCAGCAAACTGATACTTTAGGCTAAATTTCAAATAGCAGAGTCTGTTATTCTTTTTTTAAAGAAACTTCTGGTACAAACATACAAAAAGGAAATTAAAGAAATTGGTGATGACAATAAATTTCAACGCATGAAAATAATAAAAAAAATACACCGTATAAAATTTCAATATAAATTCTTTGTAGACTCCAGGCAGATAATACTGTTCAGTGGTTGTTACATCAAAGCCATAGAATCAGCTTTGCTTCCATGAATTTTTTTTGTAGATCCATGAAACCACTTCTTTCTTCCTTAAATTGGAGGAGCATTTTGCTATCATCCAAAATCCCTTTTTGAGCACAGGCATTTTCTGCGTGTTTTTTCAAATTTTTTGTAGTTCTGATTAAATATTGTCACCTATTTTTGGTAACAGTATATAATAAGGTATTCTTCCCTCAGATTTCACTTTCTGCACACCGTTCTCTGAATCTAATCTATTTTAACATAATTAACTCCAACAGAGATTTTGCACAGTGGCAGGTTATATAAAGGAGCAGCTGACTGTTAAAGAAGATGATAGTCAAGTCCTGGTGCAGGTCCTTCCAAACAGTGATTCTTATAAAATCTTATAAAATTGCAACAGGAGAGTGGTCGATCATCTATCGCTATTGATCAGTCAAAAGTTTTTTTAGCTGTGGTTTCAACTTAAAATTACAATAAGCCCTTTTTCTTTAACCCTGTGCAATATATTCAGTATTCCACATGAAACAAAAAAGGAGTACTTGAGCTCTTCCAAAAAATAAATTAATTACTACAATTGGATGTTCAGACAACAGCACTGCCTCACAGAAAAAAACAAAACAAAACAAAACAAAACCAAACCAAACCAAACTTACACAATATAGCATTACTTCAAGTTACTCAGAATGTTTCCACTTGAACTCAGTCAACTGCAATTCACCTCTTGGAAAACAGTTACTCTTGCCTCACATGTATTTGCCATGAATCAAAGGTGGATATTCACAATTGCTATTTGTTTTGAAAGCAGAGACTGTTTCTCCATTAAGCAGTATGTGAAGTAGTTCAAATAGTCTCTAACATGAGCTGCACACAAGTTAATTTGTTACTGCAGGCAAGACCCTTACATTACCAGGGCTTTGTAGCTTTTGGAAAACTTGCGTTCTTCAAGTTTGGCCTAGGAAATTAGTTTAAACACATCAGCACTATGTATTTGACATTCTCCCTTCTTTTCCTGATTCGATGTTTTAAACACAAGGTTAAAAATTTATTCACAAAAATTTGTAGGGTGCAGGCCTGGATGTTTGTGCATATCTTTTGTAATTATAAGATGAGCAGAATTCTTACTGAATGCCTTCAAATGAAAAAAATGAGGAGAGAAAAATCTCTGTAGGGAAGACAGGTGTAAGAAACATTGCTACTGAAGTAGTAGGCATTAAAAAACCTACCCATCCAATCCCAATGAAGTGATTCATGCATTTCAGTCGTGAGGGCTATTAATCCATTAGAACAACTTTACTGACATAGCTCATTTTGTCTTCCTTGAAGTGTTAAAATCAAGATAAATTTCTGAAAGGCTTGCTGCAGCTCATCCAACATTCATGAGCTAAACATACGGTAGAGGTCACATTAGCTGAGTTTATCACCTTTTTTAGATCATAGATCACATTCTTTGGCCTTCCTGGTCTTAATATTTTTGTGGGTTTAAATGCAATATTCTTTAAAAAGACACAAGCGTCTAAATAATATTTTCGTTGCTTGTTTTCACGGCTTTCTTCAGAATACGCTTTCTAACAAAAATCTTAAAATCAAAAGGAAATTTGGATTTACTCTGCAGTCCACTTCACAATTAGAAAGATGGGTTTATTATTAATTAACCTATTTTTTAATAATATTAAGACATATTAATCATTTTTTATTACTATTAAGAAATCTAGTAAAAATCTCAGTCTCCAGAGCTGAACTCCTAGGTGGCATGTGGATCATTTATGTTCACTGCTTATTAATCAGTAGAAAGGTTGGAGAATCTGTGAGGTTTTTTTAATTTGTTGTTGTTTGGTTGGCTTTTTTTGTGGGTTTGTTTTTTTGCTTGTTTAATTTCTGTGGTGGTGCTTTTTTTAGACCTATGAAAGGAAAGAAAGTCTAAACCCATGCAACTGTCCAAATCTTTCATAAAATTTGCTTGCATTTAAATCCTTTGGGTTTGCACTCCTGTCTATAAGCAGACAAACTCATTTACCTTTTTCTCTCCATGTTTTCCATGAAGCTATCCTGAAGAAATCAGAGAAGAGTAAAAGTTCTGAGCCATCTAGATTCTGTTTCCCAAAAATAGGTAGTAATATGTGTTGACTATTTCCAAATAACTTTTTCCTTACTAAAAGGTTGTCTTGCTTTCTCAATACACTTCATTTTTAATCTGTCTTGCCCAAAATAAAAACAAATACACCTGGTATGGAAAGAACCTGTGCATAAGTACAGGAAAAAGGGATACCCCTGGCCGTTCATGAGGAAGGTCAGATTAAGGCTAAGCAAACAGGATACTTTCCTTTTGCACTCAAAACATGAATTCCTATGTGTGTTATCCCTTAATCAAATTGAGGAACGATTTCTCTATTAGTCAGTGACAACTTAATTCCAGAAAACCTAATTCTTCGTGGGGTTCTCATCAGTTCGCCCAGATGATGAACTACAAATAAAACCGCCTTTCTGTGTTCTTTTCAGAGTTTTTGTTCATGTTATTTAGTTTTCAAAGTGTGACTGTTTCCTTAATTACCAAACCAATATGAATCATAGCTTTTCTAAAAGGAATGTTCCCTTCCTCTTGGTTGAGCAGGGAGGAAGAAACCTCTAAAATGTGACTGTAAGCACCTGAACAATATGAGAAAACGAGAATATTTTGCAAGTTCTTTGTTTAGAAATCTCTACTATTAGGGGCTGAGATATGGATTATGATGTCTGCGTGGCCAGTGCTGCTGAATAGCACACAAAGCAGGCTAAATCTTGCAATAAATTTGGCTGGGATAGAGTTCACTTTCTTCTTAGCAGTCTATGTGATGCTTTGGTTTGGATTTGTGACTAAAATAGCATTGATAACACACCAGTGTTTTGGCTGTGGCTGAGCAGTGCTTGCACAGCATTAACATTTTCTCTCCCACTCTGCTGTTGCAGAGAGTGGGCTGCAGTTTGGGAATGGAAAAAGAGGTTGGTAGGAGACATAAACCCACCTTAACTGAAAAAAGAGATGTTCCATACTATGGGATGTCATGTTCAGAAATAAAAACTCAAGCAAAGGAGAAGGAAGCAGGGGTGTTTGTGGTATTGGTGTTTGTCTTCCCAAAAAGCCATTATGTGTGCTGAGGCCCTGCTTTCTGGGAAGCCAATAAACATACACCTGCCAATGGGAAGCAGTGAATTAATTCCTCTTTGCTAGCTTTCTCAGCTTTTGCTTCACTTATTAGACTGTCTTTATTTTGACCCATGGATTTCTCACATTCGGTATTTCTATTTTGTCCACCTTTTCACTGGGACACAGAAGAGGAGTGAGTGGGCAGCTGAATGGGTGCTTGGCTGCTGTCCAGGTTCAACCAAGCACAGCTCCTGCTTTGATTAAACTGAAGCAAGGTTCTCTTTCATCAAAGCTCTGTCCTCAAATAGTCCGACTCTAAGCAAAATTTCATTCTACTATAATTTGTTTTCACTTCTTAAATTAGGCTGATTCATAACCAGTCGTTGCACTGAGTCAATCTTATCTCATCTAGGCTCTGGAAGCTAACTTCAAAGTCACAGCTGCCATACCATTTCAGGTGTGTCCTGCTGTGCAGTTGACCTCTTAGGAGCCAGACTACATTGCATGTTCCTTATTCACTTAAAGGGAATGCACACGGAAGCAGTGGTGGGCGTTCCAGATTTGAAAAGGTATTAATTTCATTGCAAATTTAGTCATATTCTCAAAACTGCTCTGCACAAATTTTGTCCACTGTCTTTAGCCAAATGTTGCTTTTTGGAAAACACTTTTACAATAATGTTAAATTACAGTTGCTTGGTTTTCAGAAATAGAAGAACATGATTGACTTAATAAAATTTAATTTCTGTTAAGGACAGTTTATGTAATTATGACCAGTAAATTTATACTGAAAGATAAAGAACTATTCCTGAAATTAGTTTGGCCTGGTTTTGTTTGTTTTTTTTTTTTTCCTCTGCATTTGCAATATCATTTTAATGCTTAAATGCAGAGAATTCTGCATTAAATATTTATACATATTTTCAATTGGTTACTCAAAATCTGTGTTTATATGAAAAAGAGACCACTATAAACATTAGTAATACAAGGAAACACATAAATTCGAAGGAAAAAACCAGGTTTTAAGAAAATGGTTTAGTATTTTTTGTCAAAATTTTTTTCTTAAGTTTTCTCCTTTGATAATATTATATATGCAGACATACTGCACTCAACTCTTTTGTTCGACGCATTGTGAACTTTGAGGACCTGAAGTCTGGAAAATGGAAAACCAAGTGATTTACTGACATGATTTTAGTGTTCTTAGGTCAGTTCATCATGTTCCTGGCTTTTCTCTTGCTTTTCTGTGTAGATATGCAGAGTTCAAATTTGTGACAAGTAACATTTAATAACATGCATCTGTCTGCTTTTGCTAATACAGAAAGTTGTTGCTTCAGTTTGGGTGTCTCAGTGGTTTAAACCACTTAAAACATTCATAGTGTTTTGTTTATCACAAGAAAGAGAAGCAATACACAAAGCATGGAGTGTTTTTTCAATTTCTGATGACAATGCTTCTGTCATGATCCATGCGGCACTTGGCAAATTCCAAAAAGTTGCTTAGAAAGGTACAAGTCTCACTTGATCTTTCTGGTTAAACTCTTACCAGCCTGTCATTAGTCATTGGCTCTATAAGCATACTAAGCTTTAAAATGAGAAACATGGTGAAAAGTAAGTAATTTTGAACTAGGAAGAGAAGATAGGAAGTATTGCAATCACATACTTAGTCATCATGGAAGATTAATAGAAAATATGGAAAGAACATGTATGCAGGCAACTAAGAAATGCAAAGGGATCTTTCACAGTTATCAGAAGAAATGGGACTCATTCATCATTGCATTTCCCCTGTAAGGGCTAACCTGTGTGTAACTGAAATTACTTGGTGGCATCTCAGGTCCATTATCCTACTTAAGTTATGAAGATGTTTTCCTGACTTTGCAATAGTTGTGACTTCGCTGTCTATCTTGCTAATCTGATAGAAAAAGTCATGTGAACAAGGCAAAGGTTTCAGAGGAACCAAATACTAAAATGTGCTTTTGCTCCTTCTTCAGTTATCCTGACTACACTCTTAGGGTTTTGGAGCATGTTTACTTTATTTCTCTGCTTTGCCTCCTAAATCAACAGAGTGCAAGCAGACACTGTTTTCGTTTTGTGACATCTTCTGTTTTTCATGTTTCAGAAACCAGCAAACAACTTATGGCTGAAGAGTGCTGACACACGGTAATTGCTCAATAGAGACACTTTTGATGTGGAGAGAATTTGCTTTTTAAGGCAGTGGGAGAAAAACAGTACAAATACCACTTGTGCTTGGTTGGTTTTCTGGTGGCTGACTACCTTCTGGACATTGCTGACACCATCAAAGCCACTGAGACCCACTAGTCACTCCACAAAAAAGTACAGGCAACTAGTGCCTTCTTTTCACAATAATCTTCTGAGGTGGCATTTAACTGAAGAAAAATTGCTTAAGGATGGTCAATTTGGGGTAAATGCTGACTTTCTTATGCACATCAAATAACCCTAGTGAAACTGGAGGGACTTTTTTCTTTTTTTTTTTTTTTTTTTTTTTTTTTTTGTGGGAACATACTTTCCTGTATGCTGAGCTTATTAGAGAATTAAAGCCAAAGGACATGAACCTTGATGTACCACAGGGTGAAACCCCAGGGGCAGTTCTACCTAAGCCACCAAGGCTGGATTCGGTAAAAGTTCTTAAGAGTAAATATTTGTCAGACATTCCTGGTTTTAATGAGCTCTGTCAATCAGAACTACTTTGCCTTCAAGCACAACAAGCAGATGCTGCTCTATTACCATAAGGCACAAAAATAATGTTTGGAAGGTACAAATTTAAAATTCCAAATATCAGACTATTCAGGGGAATAACCCCAAACCCTCACTTGCTGTAATCAAATAGAAATCAGTGTTTAACAATACAGGACACTTTGGCAGATGGTGCTGGATATAGTCTTTCAAAACTACATTAATTTGATTTTTCCCATCTGACAGAGCCCTCTTGCCGTCTTCCCTTTATCAGTTGAGTAAGCATAAAAATAAGGGAAAATTAAAGTCTGCCATAACCTGAAAAATATCAGCAACTGATGTGATATTGAAACAGGCAGAAATACAATCTCACATCTTTTGTAAATATAGTTTTCAAAGACATCTTGTTCTGCTAGCTCAATTTATGAAATGAATAGGATAAACCAGATGAGAAACTGTGGTTTAATGGGTTGTCCTTAGAGCATACATTGAGAGATATGAAAAAAATAGATTGCTTTTCAATACTGATATTGCCCTACATAAAGATCAGAATAAAAATGAATGACATATTTCTCCATAAAGGAAAAAGAATTTGGTGGCAAACAAGCATGGGTAAGGTCTGATTTTGACAGCAGTGCCCTTTTCTTATATAAGAGAAACATCTTTCATTTAGATTTTTGCTCGTTTTAAAAAGAAGGCCGTAAACCTCAGCACTGAATCCCATATTTTACTTCATATAAATTTAGGCGTTTTTCTGCCATCTTTATATTCCCTAAATGTTTTATTCTAAACATGCTTGCTAATTATTAAATAAAAACATGACTGCATACAGAATAATCATGTTATTCAATTTAGATAATCATGGAACCATAGAATAGTTAGGGTTGGAAAGGACCTTAAGATCATCTAGTTCCAACACCCCTGACATGGGCAGGGACACCTCCCAATATACCATATCACCTGAGGCCATGTCCAACCTGGCCTTCAACACCACCAGGGATGGAGCATTCATAACTTCCCTGGGCAATTCATTCCAGTACCTCACCACCCTTACACTAAAGAATTTCTTCCTCATATCCAATCTAAACCTCCCCTGTTGAAGTTTAAACCCATTACTCCTCGTCCTATCATTACAGTCCCTAATGAAGAGTCCCTCCCCAGCATCCCTGTAGGCCCCCTTCTGATATTGGAAGGCTGCTACGAGGTCTCCACACAGTCTTCTCTTCTCCAGCTGAACAGCCCCAACTTTCTCATCCTATCTTCATACGGGAGGTGCTCCAGTCCCATGATCATCCTCGTGGCCCTCCTCTGCACTTGTTTCAACAGTTGCATGTCCTTTTTATGTTGAGCACACGAGAACTGCACAAAATACTCCAAGTGAGGTCTCAGGAGAGGAGAGTAGAGGGGCAGGATCACCTCCCTCGACGTGCTGGTCACAATCCTTTTGATGCAGCCCAGGATACGGATGGCTTTTTGGGCTGCAAGAGCACACTGAAGCCGACTCATGTTCATTTTTCCATCGACCAACACCCCCAAGTCCTTCTCCACAGGGCTGCTCTCAATTTCTTCTCTGCCCAACCTGGAGCGGTGCCTGGGATTGCTCCCACCCAGGTGGAGGACCTTGCACTTGGCATAGTTAAATTTCATATGGTTGGCATCAGCCCACCTCACAAGCATGTCAAAGTCCCTCTGGATGGCATTCCTTCCCTCCGGTGTATCTACCGAACCACCCAACTTGGTGTCATTGACAAACTTGCTGAGGGTGCACTCAACCCCACTGCCCATGTCACTGGCAAAGATGTTGAACAAGACCGGTCCCAACAGCGATCCCTGAGGGACACCACTCGTTACTGGTCTCCAGCTGGGCATTGAGCCATTGAGCACAACCCTTTGCATGCTGCCATCCAGCCAGTTCTTTATCCACCGTGTGTTCCACCTACCAAATTGATGTCTCTCCAATTTAGAGACAAGGATGTCATGTGAGACAGTGTCAAACGCTTTGCACAAGTCCAGGTAGATGACATCAACTGCTCCATCCCTATCCATCAGTTCCATAGCCCCATCATAGAAAGTCACCAGATTGGTCAGGCAGGATTTCCCCTTAGTGAAGCCATGCTGGCTGTCACGGCTCTGTCCAGCCTGGCCTTGAGATCCGCCAGCGATGGAGCATTCACAGCTTCCCTGGGGAACCCATTCCAGTATCTCACCACCCTTACACTAAAGAATTGCTTCCTCATATTCAATCTAAACTTCCCATGTTTGAGTTTAAAACCATTACTCCTTGTCCTTTCATCACAGTCTCTAATGAAGAGTCCCTCCCCAACATCTCTATAGGTCCTTTTCAGATATTAGAAGGCTGCTACGAGGTCTCCACATAGTCTTCTCTTCTCCAGGCTGAACAGCCCCAACTTTCTCATCCTATCTTCATACGGGAGGTGCTCCAGTCCCCTGATCATCCTCGTGGCCCTCCTCTGGACTTGTTCCAACACTTCCATGTCTTTTTTATTTTGGGGACACCAGAACTGCACACAATTCTCCAAGCGAGGTCTCAGGAGAGCAGTGTAGAGGGGCAGGATCACAGCTCTCGACCTGCTGGGCATGCTTTTCATGTCAATTTCTTAGTGAGATTGATGCTATACATGCCTTATTTTGTGGATTTGTACTTTAAACTAGATATTAGCTCCATGAAGAAGGTTTATGGGGAAGTAACCTTGTGTTACTAAATTCCATGCTAAGTTTGTGAGTTCTTACCTGTTCATTGTTTATATGCTGGTATAAGTCTTTTGAGTTATGAGTAATACCCTGGAAACCCAAGATGTTGAAGTAAAATGAAAATCAGGTATACCTGTAGGTCAAATAAACTTCCATTTGAAGTCATATTAGTGACATATATCTACTTTCAGACATCTGTTCTTTTAGTAACTGTCCCTTCTTTTTAACTTATTGTGAAACCTGTAGGACTCCTTGATGTTTAACTTGGCCTCCGGAGTGTTCACATCAGGCCATTGATGCTAACTCTAAAATATTTGGAGTGGATTGTAAAAACAGGAATTAAAATTTTTCTTGGTAGGCTCAGCTTCCTACTCCATGGAATTCCTTTCCTCATCTGTATTTGCCAGATCTGGAAGCTGTTAGCAGCAGTGAGGACAGCAAGCAGTCCTGTTGAGAAGTATTTAGAAGGGGATCCATTATTTGCAGGCTTCCTGAAGCCAGACTGCAAAATTAAGTGCTCGCTAAACGGAAAAGGAAACTTTAACCTGCCAGAAAAAAGCAAAAAGATAGCCCTGAGGAACTATTCTCTGATAGCTTTCATTTTAAGCTAGATTTTAGTTACATACTCCACTAATTCACGTTTTCCTTCTATGATATGTATTACATGGATATCAAATGTACTCATTGTGTTTTAACACCTGCAAGTATGGTTAGGTACTGGATGTTCTTCCCACAAGAGGTCCTACAGCTGTGAGACAGGAAACCTAAATGACTTGAGACGTGTCATTTCACTTCTGCACAATGCTGCTTCCTTGGAAACTGGCATGGCTGTGCCTTGAATCTGCAGACATTGCCATGTAAAAACCAAGATGCTTCAGCTAAAGTAAGACAACACAACACTGGACAGGTGTTCCTGTCTTTCATTCTTTCATATGGTATGAGTAGTATTAGGTTTTCTGCCTTCAAAGACATCAAAATATTCCTAATATATCCTACAAAAGGGTTCTGTATCAAAGGCAAATCAAATCCAATGTGGTTAAAGGCTTGTGAAATTCAGGAACTTCTTTAGGGTTCACAAAACTTGTTTTAACTGGTGAAATATTTTTCCTTTAATTAAAACCCGTATTTCCTAGTCAGGCAGATTCAATTTTATATTCAGCTAAAGTGAGACAGTGCTATGTGTTCACATAACCTAAAACACACAACAGAACAAGAACAGAAAACTAGATGCTAAAAAGGTCTTCAGACATAAAAAGCAAATTACTCATAAGTAAGCAAAATAAAACAGCAACTAAAAAGGACCAACAAGACTAGACTACGCTTGCAACAAAATCGTGAAGCAGAGTTGTGAACTCACTAACTTCCTTTAATAAGCAGTGTTGCCATATTTGAGTGTTCATGTTCAGCAGAGAAAACTGTTGTAGACTTTTATAGATCCATATAAGTTCACATCTGCTGACAGCTTCTCCTGAAAACACTGGGCTCATTTCTGGAATTTTTATTTTTTGGATAAGGCAAGCAAACAGATTTCAGAGGAACGAAAAAAAAAAAAAAAAAAAGAGAGAACTAAAGTGGTAACTCTCCTAGTTAACGAAGTAGTAGCATACTTAAGATGCACAGAATTGAAGGGAGAAAAGTGATAAATTAAGAAAAAGGGAAAGCCCTGTCAGAATATTCTTTCTCATAGACGTAACCAGTTGTGGCATCCTGTTCTCTGGTTCATTCCAAGAGCTGAAACAGCAGTTGCTTGTTCATATATTAGTCACGCTTGAAACTTCCCACTTAGATGCATCACTCTATGGACCTCACACTCGACGCATTGGCTGACTTCATTGGCCTCCTTTCATAGGAAGAACAGAAATACAACATGATTCCTGGTTAACTTCGAAAAAGCTATTCTCATGTATGTGTCAAATTTATTATTTAATTTACCTGGATAACTGGCAGCTAAGTGAATTGTGATAGGAAAATAATATTTTAGAGATGTAAAGAATTTTGTCAGAAGATATTAAACAAAGATTTGCAATTGATCTGATTTATGACTTACAAAATAAATAAATTGAGTCAGCTAGAAGCTTTTCTCCTTAATTCTCCTTCCATAGGGAACAGGGACTACCAACAGACATGAGAGGAAATGACAACCTAATGCCATTCAAGGCTACCTTTGGAGACAGAAAAAATATTCTGAAGATGACAGCTATACTGCTTTTGACAGGTCAGAAAAATCTGGCTGAAGTGATAAATTTCTCACTGCACAAAGTCATCTTAAGAGACAATGAGAGGTGAAAACTCAAAGCTATGTGCAGTCATGAAAGTGTGAGTGTGGAAAGCAACTGGGAAAGCTTTTGCTAGCATCTGTGGCTGCCAAATACCATGACAGAATACTGCAAATCTGGCTATATAGATTTGCATTTGGCTACGGGAAAAGTGATAAGCTTCAGATAGGAGAAAGACAAAACCTCTGACTGTTCTAGAAATATAACTGCACCTTAAGTCTAAGCCAACTTGAAGCCAGAGAAGCAAATATAAGCAGAAAGAAATCTGCCTTTCTTAGCAAAGATTTACCTTGCACACTCCCTAGGAAGTATTATCAAGAATGTCCTGTAAGTTACTTCACTTTGGCGTTTTTAAAACTTTGTGTTGGCCCATAAGACCACGGCTAGCTCTTTGCATTTCTTGCAGACTATACTGTACTCTCACCATTACTCTTTTAACTATTATTCTTTACTTATTCATGAGTTTCAGAGGAGGAATTATCCATAAAGGTATGCAAACTACAGCTTATACAATGTTTGGAAACCTTTGCTTTGTTTCACCAGCTATACTCGCAGTTCCTCCTTTCTAAACTAAATGAGTTACCATAGAGCAAAATGATGTCTACTGCTGGAGTAAAGCAGTCTTTCTTCACCACCTTTCTGTCTATTGCCAAACCACCAAGCTCTCCTGGATTATTTAAAAAACTTATTTAGAAATCTGAATCTGGATAAGGATAGGAAATTAAAGTCAACATAAGGAAAGGAAACAACATTTGAATTACTTAGCTTGCCCTAGGTTCACCCTTATTTGTTAATTCTAAATTAAATCTGGGCTGGAAGGAAGAGGAAAGATATATTCAGTTTCTTTTAACTCGGACATAAAAATTCTAGCCAAAGTTATTTAATATTCTGGATTCTTTTACCTAATTGCATTCCCACGCTGACAACTACATTTAAAGAAATCCAATGAAGTTGCTTTTGTGGCAAAACTTTCTTTCATGGCAGTGATTGAACAACAAAAAAAAATAAGTACTTGCTATTACATTTTGAGATAGGTGGGGATTTTGGTTGGTTGGTTTATAGGGTTTTTTTCTGTAATATATTAATTTTAAGGACTGAAAATGTCTTAGCTTTCAGCTCATATAGTGTCTTAGAATGACTCTTACCACCTTTCAGTATTAAGTTGTGATTACTCCTGCAGCACAATCGGTTGATTTGTAAATTTTTTCTAAGCACTATCAGACAACATTCTTAAGTCTGGCTGCAAAACTTTATATAAAAGTTGACAACTGCATGCTTAGGATCTGGTTTCTAGGGGCATGGGAGCTGTAGGAGGTTACTTTTTGTACCTATCTTTTCTTCCAGTGTCACCAGGAACAACACTTCCAATGTTATGTGTCATCAGTTTCATGGGGGAAATTGAATCTATTTCTTCATTACCAGAATTATTGTTGTACTGAAGTCCTCGCACAGAGATGAAGGCAATTAAGCTTTATCCAATAGAGTGTTCTGTTCATGGCTCTCCTTATCGCTGTTTCTCAGCTCTGAAGACTGAACTTCATGATGCAGAGCTCTTATTTATGGTCAGCACATAGCAGTTTATCACTTCAGAAAAGCTGATTTATATTTGTCAAAGTGCTCATCTGTTCCATAAATGTTTACATTTATCATAGCAGCAATGACAACAGGCACAGAATATGCAACATACATCTGCAATATTTTGCTTTGACATGCCATTCCAGTGGAGCTATTAAGTGATAGAACTTGCTTGACATAGCACAATTAGCAGTCTTGCTCATATATTTTCCTTTACTTTATTGCTAAGAAAGATAACAGTGAAAAACTGATTACTTTTTTCTGGAAGAAATAACAGCTCTGAATCACAGGTTTCTCATCATCTGCACTGTACAAGGATAATGTGGTAGCTCCACAATTATTTTTCTACTGGGCTCTTACATTGGCTGTGTGCCCAGCTGCTTCTCTCTAGTTATTTGAATATGTGTAGATTTTATTTTTTTTAAAAAAGGGGAAAAAAGAAAAGAATAACCCCAAACTATTCACTTTCAAAGCTTTAGGCCAGATGTTGTCAGGTCCCATTTGGGTACTTCTGCAGGGCAGAAGTGTTTTTCTGAATCATGTTGCCTTGTGAAAGTGCTAACTAGGATCATATTCTTTGCTCCCCCTGGAAATGATCATGTGCTCCATTTTAGCACCAGCCTTAATCTTCCAATGTGGGGAGCAGCTGAGTGGAGATTCAGTTATGCATGTGCCTCTGTGCTGGCTAGTGCTGTTAGGAGAGACTGACCATGTGTTTTAGCATTTTACAAGTTAATAGAAGCAGAATCTTATTGTGAATTTACTTGTAATTTTGAAAATCATTCTTTCAGGCACTTTACTGCACAAGAATCCTCTCTGTCACCTCCCTTTCCCTAACACAGCCTAAGAATGAAGCCCCAAGTGTTACTGGAAGTACAGACTTCACTGAAAATTTGATTGAAAGCAACATTAGGAAAACAGATTGCCATGAAGCACTTTTTACTGACTTTCTTGGTACTGTTGGTTACAGGGGAGCAAAAGAGACCCGTAGGTCAGAGGATAAAGACGACATATTCGCATAAAAGAGAAAAAAAATGCAGCAAATATTTTAGGAACTGTGTTTTCATAGAGTTAATGATGATGCAGCCCTGATCTGAAATAGACAGCTCTTGACTCCCTGTCTTTTCCTCTGGTAAATATGCACCCCCTAAATGAAAGATTTCTTGAATGTGAGAGTAACTGCTTCTAAATTCAGTTGAAAATGTAGTTTTAAATACATAGATGCAAAAAAACAAATACTTTGTTCATGTCAAGAATCTGCTGAATACTGCATTATCCATCTGCCCATGTGTAATTTAATCTGGCACCATTTCCAGTGATGTCATGCCTGGAATGTCCAGCCCTGTGGAGAGGTACTCTCAGGGATGGAGCTGCTGCATAAGGCAGAGAGATTAGCAGATATGGTAATTCACTCTTGGAATGGAGTTAGTATCAAGTTGCTTATTGGAGTAAAGATGGTTTCTGTTCTTAAAACCATGCAGTTTTGGAGTAGGCATATGTTCAAAAGACAGGTAGGTGATGAACTGTGCAGCCGTTTCTTCTGGCTGAATATTGTAATTTAAAAGAAAAGAGTGTTCCATTATGTCATTTAATTTCATGTCATTTCTAGGCAGCTGGCTTTGCATTTGCATGATAAGGGGTGTCTGGCAAAACCTGTTCCATGCAGATAAAGTTCTACTGCATTATGAGTCTTTCTCCACTCCAGTTAAGAAAAAATATGGTCAGTTTTAGTACCATAAGTGGCTAGCTGGAGTGCTGGTGATGACTGCCTGCCTATTAGCCAGAATCTCCCTACTAAGTGATGGCCCTGTTGCAACAGATTTTGACAATCTTCAATGCAATAATGTTTGTAAAGAAGATCACAATTTAAATTGCTAGGGCTATAGTTTCACAACTGACCCAGTTCTGGTATCTTTACCAACACTGTCTAGTGTTTTGTGAGCTTACCTAGTAAAAGCAGAACCATCAAAGCTGACTCAGGCAGTAGTCAGCATAGATGACAATGTTATAATCCTGTGGTTTGTAACATGAACACAGCCAGATGCTGTGGTCACTCAGTCTTTACAGGAAAATCCAGTTTTTGCAGGGCTTATATGGGTAGAAAATATAGGCTTTGACCTAGGACCTGTGGAATAACTCAGATTTGAGGCTAGGAAGATATACAAAGCAAACTGCAGTCCATCTGATAGTACCTGGTAGCCTCTTTGGTGGTCTCATCTTAGTCTGTGCTATTCCCGCTATGATTCTGAAATTACTCCTCACGGGTATGTGTTTTCATGACCCCACGTATGCATTCCCACCAAAAGGATAAGTACAGCTGCAGATACTGACCAGCTATTTGCTTTTATCTCCTGGGACTCAGTTACAATTTGTAACTCCACTTTTTGGCAGAAGGTGTGTGAAAAGAGTGATAGACTCTCTGTGACCAGGCAGCATAGAACTATTAGGATATCAGCACTCAGCAGCTAGGATTTGGTTCCTTGATGAGCTCAGTCTTCTAGCATTAGCTAGATAAAACAAATACAAGAAAAAAAGCAGCCTTTTCTTTCTTTTCTTCTCTTGAGATTTAATGGGGCATTCATGGTTTTTCATGCGTTGGGTTTTATAAATAATAACCACTAGTTCTAAAACATGGGCAACATCAGCAAAGTATTTGTCCTTTAAGCTAGGAAAATGAGTCAGTTCACTCAATCCATCCAAAGCACTAGGTTATCTTAATTCAGTATTATGAATTCAACGTTATTTTAATTCAATGTTACCATCATTAATAAAGAAATCCAACTGCTTCTGAGTCACTCTATCCTCTTCCCCAAACTGAACACTGTAAAGGAGGTCAAATAAGAAACTTCATAAGGACTTTTTTTTTTTTTTTTTCCTGTCAAAACCCATCACAGATGAAGACTTCAACAGAACAGCACTATGCTCAGAAGTGCTTTGCACATAAGGGAGTCTCAAAGGCTGGCTCTGAACCAAGGAGTAAGGACTCACCAAGCTCTGCTCCCTACTTGTCATGTTCAGGACCTGAGCAGAGCATATTGCAACTATTGTCTGGTCTTTCCTTCCCAGGTTCTTTTTATAGACTTTGACAAGTGGAGTGCAAAGGAACAAGTTAAGGCACAGTTCTTGACTCAAGTATTTAAGGACATCACTGGCTGCATACAGACAAAGCAAAAGTTTTCTTCACAGATCACTCTGCCAAAAGCAAGACCTCACACTGCAACTGTCTAAATATACTGACTGGTCATGCAACAGCAGGGCAGCCGCAAGAAGAAGCTCCTTTTCCAGATTTCATCTGAAGGTTTCACAGATGCCAATATTCTGTGGGCTGCAATTCTGCATTTCCTGCGTTATTTAACAATCATGTAGCAAACTGGTAGTACTTATTGAATCACATAGACTCCCAAACCTCTTAAAAAGCTATAATTTATACTGGATGAAGAAACACAACCATTATGATAGTAAAACAGGTCAATAGCTTCCCTCTTCAGTTAACCTGCCTTCAGTAATAGATGGCAGCACACAATTTAGAGATCAACACTAAGTAGTGTATTATACAATACTTGTATGTTTCTTCTTTACTTCAAGTCATTGTTCAATCTCCAGCTCCTGTGCTGAATTATCCCTAATTATACGGAAGCAATAGGCATGTCTACTGTGCATACAAATATCTAACTGTCATGCAAGTAGAGTAGCAAGCCCAAGTTAGCATTAATTTCACCTCTAAGTTATGGGAAAAGCATAATCAAGATGGAAAACTCTTAGTATTTAGCCAGCATTGCAGTTAAGCATAGACTATGAATCCTACATTGAAAGCATTGAAAAATTAGTTCACAGGCACCTGATGTGTCCTTTACCTTAGAAGGAGTATAAATGAGAATCGAACATGTAATTATGTTTAAAAGTCAATTGAGAACTGCAAAAGTCTCATTGTCTATCTCTTCATCTTGTTCATTAATAAATTATACTGGAATTACAAACATATATTGTATGCATTATAAAAGAGAGCAATGATTTTCAATGACTGCTAAATATAAGAGAGATTTAAAGATCTTAGACTCATGCAGAGGAGGATTGTTTATTACAATGAGAGCATTCATTGAATTGAAGTGGGCAATCAATGTATATCTACAACAGTTCTACCCGATGGTGTCATTTAAAAAAAAAAATTATTGAAATTATCCTTCCCCTAGAAAATACCAATTAGTTCACATTTTCAGATGGGATTAATAGCTAAAATTTAGGTTTACATCTCAGTATTTGGAATAATAAGAGAAACCTACCCGAGAATAGCTGAAGGATCAGTTGAAGTGTGACCATCCAGACAATTCCCAGTCTCTCAGGTTCTTGCATCTGCTTGAAAAATGAAATGATCCATATCACTGAGCTCCACCAGCACAAATTGGTACCTCATTCCTCACTAAAACACTGGAATCCAGTTTCTAGCAAACATGGTTTTACCACAACCACCAGCTACTTGAAGTCATTATGGGTAATCAAAAAATCTGATGCAACATGCACTTCAAATGTTCAGAGTTACACGGTTCTCAGTGACCAGAGAACACAAACCACGTATATTTTAAAACTGTATATTTTTATAAACGAATGTTTGCTTTCCATACTTATTTAAGAGAAAAAACTTACTGACAAACATTAGCTTCAGGTGTAGTTGCAGACAAAATAATGATCTAGGAAAAAATAAAAAATGAGTTCAACATTTGCTTTCTGCAAAGACTCTAATATTAAGTATAATTGGATTAAAAAGAGATGGCAAACAAGATATTGAATGCAATGTGGGTATTTAGTTATATACATCTGAGTTTTTAGTTCATGAAGCTGACAGAATGCTTTATTATACAATACTATGAAGGCAAAAAGACATTCCACCAAATTCATTGTTTGAGATTTGAATTCTTGAATGCAAAGAAAGTCTATTGTTTGACAACAAAGAAATCACCTCTGAGAAAACATGCTGAATTCTAATCAATATTTAAAGGTGATCCAAATTATCTGGTTTTGAGAAGCTGTAATTTGTCTTCAGTGAAACTGTAAACAAATTGCAGCTCATAACACATTCTTAATTTACAGCAAAAGTGACTGTTTAATAGAGACTTTTTTCTCCTCTCTTTTTGCTGAGAAGGGTGTTCAGTCATTGCTAGCATGGTGCATGATTTAGAAAATACAAACACACAATAAATTTTTTCCATTTTTATGCTGTAAGTCTGCTCTTCACTTGCTGACATGTGCTCTACTTCAGGAAAACACTAACCAGTTCAGACAATTGATGTGCTCTTTCTGATGCCTTATTTTCAATCAAATTGCCTGTGTTCATTGAGCCTGCCTGTTTCTGCAATGAAGTGGTAGAATGAATAAAATGATATTAGTAAGGACCTTTCAAATGTGTGGGGAAACTCTCATTTCTTCAGTTGTGATAATTCCCCAGTTTCTATAGCATTTGTCCAGCATAATTTTAAACATGCCAGAATTACACTGAGAAATTATAATGTAAGAACACAAAATGTTCCAGCATTGCTAACCAGAAAAACCTGGTAACACTGAAGGTGTACCCAGAACTGAAAGGACCATTTGTAATTTCTTAACAATATTCCAGAATGTGACAGTCAATATCTCTTAGAAAATTTAATGTGAATCTTTATAAGATCATAGTCAAAGTATCATGTGTCATTATAGAAATCTTACTGTCATGATGGTAACCATGTAGAGATATGGAAGAATTAAACACTTGAATATTAAGGCCTAATTCAATGGGAGGACTTTATGAGTTATGCTGTACAACATTAAAGGAATTCACAAGAGCTTTTTAATTTAAGCTGCTAACACTAAACATCATAAAAAATGCAATATGCTGTTACATTGTGGTTTAAAAATGTGTCAGGTTTGAAGGCTTTTTATAAAAGCTCTCCCTCAAGGTAGACATCTGAAGGGGAAGTCCCTTCAAGACAACAGTGAGGGACTATGGAAATTCAAATTATTTTCCAAAGGGTTAATTCTACTGCAAGACGTGAATTGTTGACTTTTTAAAGGACTGGTTTCTCTTCTGTTGAAGACTGATAATACTTTGTCTTTAGTAGAAATATGTTTTTCAGGTGTCTGACAGAGCTACTAAGGTTCATGATCCTTTGCATTCCTGTTGATAAACAAGCAATATTACAATATATGACAAGACAGAGGAGGAAAAGGAAGAGAAATTGGTTTGGTTTTCCCCACAGGTTTGAACAAAATTTCTGACATCCCAAATAATGGTCACTTTGTTGACTGCTCTTCATGATTTAGCTGAAGATGGTTTTGAGGTGGTCTTACCATTATGTTGCCTGTCTTCTGAAGACAGATACTGATGATGTAAACTGAACTTGGACAAGCATTTTAATAAGGAAACCTGAAAGATCATGTTCTCAACAATGAGATAATTTGCTCTTTGGTTTGACTGGCATTGCAACATGTCGGCCTATGGAGATCTGCATATAATGGAGACACGTTTCTATATGCTAAATCAACAATTTCCCTGTGACGTGGTTTAAACCCAGCCAGTAATTCAGAACCATCCAGTTGCTCACTTGCTTCCCTCCTTTTTCCCTCCTTTTTCCCCCCTGCTCCTGGAGGAATGGGGAGGAGAATCAAAAGAATATAACAGCCATGGGTTGAGATAGGAACAGTCCAGTAACTAAGTTTTAATACTACAATAATAATAGCGATAAGCAAAATAACAAGGAGAGAGAATATAAAACGAAAAGGGGAAAAGTTAAAAAAAACAATAAACACAAGTGATGCACAATACAATTGCTCACTACCCACCGACCAATACTGAGCCAGACTCAGGCAGTGGTCTGAGCCTTCCAGGTAATTCCCCCCAGTTTATATACTGGGTATAATTTGCTGTGGTATGGAATAGCCCCTTGGCTAGTTTGGGTCACGTCTCCTGTCTCTGCTTTCTCACAGATTCCCATGCCCCTACTCACTGACAGAGCATGAGACTGAAAAGTCCTTTATAGGAGCAAACTTTACTTAAGCAACAATTAAAACCATTGGCGTGTTATCAGTACTGTTCTCAAACCAAAGTCAAAAACACAGCACTGCACCAGCTACAGAGAAGGAGAAAAATGACTGCTACAGCTGAGCCCTGGACACCTGGACTCTATACTAAACCTTCTGAATTAGTAGGAGCCGCAGAGATATTCAACAACTAAACGCTTGATCACTAGAGCCAAGTTCAAGTACAATGAGATGAGTTAACTGTAAGGTTTTAGCCATAAGAAAACAAATAGAGTTTATGACTGCTGTGAGCTTTCATTCAGACCATTAACATTTTTTTTTTTTTAATTTAAAACACCAAGAACTAAAGAGAAAATAGCATCCATGTGGGAAAAGTGAAAAAAAAAAAAAAAAAAAAGTAAAAATCCTATTTTGCTTTCCCACGTCAAGTCAGTGAAAATCTTCAGACATCAACCCAGTGGGACATTTCAGAGTAGAGGGTTTTTTTTTAATATTTAATGTAATTAAAGTTATAGAGTGCTGCTTTTAGCAAGAAAAGGGAGAAAACTAAAAGCTCTTGCTAGCAGATGCTTAAGTTTGAGAAGTCTTCTGAAATGCTAATGTAGATAAGAGAAGTGTCAGGCTTGCACTTGATATTTATAATTTCCCTCTTTTATGTGTGATCTTCGGACTTCATGACATTTGAATCCATTACTGTGATACAGACTCAGATGTTGCAAAAATACACTAATATTTGTCTCTAGTGTAGAAAACTGCTATTTTTATTACACAAAATAAGTAAAAATCAGTGTTAGAGTACCATTAAATGAAAATATAGTAATTAGTAGTCGGTTCCCCTTGTTAGGTTTTATGTCATGTTTCATACATTACATTCAAACCATAAAAGAACCTCATAAAGTTCTGAAAAATTCATCTAATTTAAATGACTTTACTTAACCATGAAAAAATATACCAGAATGGTACTGTACTGAAATTTAATTTCACTCAGTGTTATGGAGCAAACTTGATGTCACTTGCATAGTTTCTTCTGGGTATGATTTTTCAGTAGGTTAGAAGATATCCATAGTATCCTACCTTGCAGACAATAAATGTTCAAGTGATTAGTTCATTCAGCAGCAAGGTTGGCTCACCACTAAGGTCCAGAAAGAAAATGAACTTGTCAGCTTCCATGACCTGCCAGCAAAGACCTAAGTGAAATGCAGAGACATTTTTTTTTCCCCAGGTAATGTTTGATTTTGCTTCTTTTAGTATATCCAACCTATGGTTGAAATATTGTGTTCTGCAGTCAGAAGACATTTTCTCTAGGATGTGAGTAACCACAGACAGGTACAGATCAGTAGCACTGTCTTTACATTCTCAGCGCTTCACATTAGACATGAAAAGTTAGCAGGGAATACTTTACAAAGAATAAGAGTACGTATGCCTTTAGCCTAATCTCTAAGGTTGATTATCTGGGTTAGCCTTTACTGTAAATGATATAAATCAGTTCCTCGTTTTAAGGTCAGACAGAAGCCTTTCACCATTTACAGTTTTGTTGTATACAACCCCTCTGCCTGAACTTTCAAATCAACCTCAAAAAGAGCAAAGTGGAGATATTCTTTATGTTCAAGATGGAGTTTATATGCACCTATATGTATAGTTTTCCACCCCTGATTACAGCAGGTGAAGCATAAGCCTACTAGCCTGCTATTGCAGGTCAAACCAAGTCTTAGCAGATTGGAGTGGCTGGGAGGATTCAGTAGATGAAAATAACTAGAGTGCTTAAGAATCTTAACAGACTACACTGGCTAAATCCTATCTTCCTGTTTCCGTGTTTTCCTCTTACTGGTTTTGTACAAAACCCTTAGAAAAGAATTAATTTAATACAGACTAAGTGGTGTCTGAAGGTGCAGTGGATGTAACTGTTTATAAAGGAAAAAAACTAAACCCAAATGTAAAAATTAAAAGCTGAAGGGGAAGACTGGTAACATTTCAAGCAGAGCACCTTTATTTCCAACAAGATCTCTGCTGTTTCTCACCGTTTTGGAAAGGTTTTCTGATGACAGAATGGATCGTTTTTCCTGTTGCACACTTTCCTTCAGCCTGTCTATGAGCAGTTGCTGAAATAGATTTAAATGTGCAAATGGTGTTTTGAATAGAATCTGGAAACTGTAACACATCAGAAATGACAAAGAAAAAAGCTCTTTAAAATGGGAAAGAATGCAAGGCAGAGCAAGCCACCGTGAAATATGTGAGAAGGAAAAGCTCCTTCTGGTGTTCAGTGTAGCAAAGACAGTTCTTTCTAGAACTTCAGCAGTCATTTATGCTCACTAGTATTTGATTATCGCTCATTAATGTTTTTTCAATTACAATGACACACATAATGCTGGTACTCATTTCTTCATGTACAAAAGTAATTTTTCCAGAAAGCAAACAGAAGTCTAGAGTCAAAACTCTCTCTGATTTAACTCAACTGATGCACAGTTTTGGATGGAGAATTTTTGTCCATATGTCGATTATTCAGCATAGCAAGCTGTAAAGTTTTCATTTGCTTTTTTTTTTTTTTTAAAAAAAAGCAATCAAGTGCCTAGCCAATATGAATATGAGGCAATTCATCAACATCTGTAGCAAAGTAATACAGTATAAATCCAATCTCCATGTCCTTCCGTAAACCCCTTGAACCAATTCCTGAAAAATTGTGTAGGTACCCCAAAAATGTAAGGGGTTTTGCTGATCCATCAGCACCAGCTATTGCTGATAATGTATCTGCACAAATTCCTTTTCTGGTTGGACCTTCTCCTTTCCTAGTTTATGCATAAGCTACCTTGAAGACAATATTATATAAACTTGATATCTAAGGTCCAAGGTAGTTACTGGAGGTCAACATTATTTCTCTTTCCTCATCTGGATGAATGGTAAGACTGCTATCTCCTAGGGTGGTTGGATATAGAGAAATGTCAGACTTCCTTTTACAGACCCAATAGCTTTGTGGATGACATAAAATTAAGATATTTTTTTTTATGCCTTCCAAGAGAAAGCAAACAAGTAACTCTCATCCAAGTTCACAAAGACTTCTGTTAAGATGGCACTATCACACAGACTTTGTGCTAGATTTTCTTAAGCTATCTTACAAGCCTTAGACAATTAGAAATAGTTTCTCTAAGACAGCAGGGAACCCTGAGACTGGCACCTCTGGCTTCTTTAATAAGAAGAAAAAGCTGACTGTATCATCAAAGAAGGCTTCATAGGGCTCTGATTCCTCTGTAATTGAGGTTCAACTGACTACTCACATTGTCTGATTTTCTCATGGAGGTACTTAACATATTGTACTGAAAATCTGAGCCTGTGAACAACAAAGGCTTGGATAGACAACACTCAGCATAGAAGCTCTGCCTGAAGAAATGAAATTCTAGCCAGAACCTCATTCACTGGATCCTCACAACAAGAATACAGAGGGGAGAAAGTGAGTGGCTATGTGATGAAAATTAAAAACATCAGTATATTCAAAAGGAAACAAAGACTTAACCAGATCCCTCAGCAGCCCTGTCCTCACAACAGATATGATGTTAGTAAATTTGCCTAAACTAAAGAAAGCAATTATATTTGCCACAAGGGGACTCTGAATTGTTTCAATGTAATCATTCTTATTTTGCTGGTGAAGGTTGCTTTATCAAGTAACAGTTGAATAATAATTAATCAATGTTAATGACATTTACCATAAACAGCTGTAGCAAGGACTCAGCTTTGACAGTCATGTCTGGCTGTTCAAGAAGTCTACCCTGAAATGTGGGCAGACTCTGACACACTGTCTCTGGTAACTGTCACAGTTGGGGTGTTCTTAACATCCTTTCGAGCATTTGTCTGCACAGCATACGCATCCTCACCCTTCAAACATGGGACAACTATCTGGACATAATTTTTCATCAGTCATGTATTTCCCCAGAAGCCAGAAAATTCTTCTGCTCTCTGCTTGGATACATGCTTTTGAATATTTGTTCTTAAAAGGGTTTCAGCTATACCCAGGTTTGTTACTTTGACAACAATGTAATGCAAGAAGTGTTGTTATAAAAGGTGATCCACATTACAATAGCCTACTCACTGTAAATGTCTTCCATTAAGCAAAATGTTTGGCCAATGTGCTTATGAAACAGCTGAATAGGATCAACAAAAAAAGTTTCCAGAAGACTGCCTTGAGTCAATTATATCATAGGCTACAGATCTGTTTCAAGGGTTCCCTCTGCCATTTGCAACTCATCAAGAATTCTGGAAGTTTGACAAACTGCTTGAGCTGGAATTGCAGGTACCAACCATATCCCTCAACCAATCTCCCCTCCTTTAAAAGAGGAGAACGTTTAAAAACATGTTGCTCCCACAGTTCCTTAGGAAAAGAAAAACAACATTCACCCTCTCCCCCACCCCCCCCCAAAAAAAAAACCCAACCCAACCAAATGCAAACCTGACCAGAGCATTAATTAGATTAATCTCCCTGCTACTCTGATTCAATTAGAAGTACATGGAAGAATACCTATGACGCGTTTATGAACTTAGGATTCTTGCATCTAGTGTTAGGCACTCAGAAGACTTAGTAAAGCATAGAAGAACTAATATATTTCTTTTCTTGTAAGACTCATGTAGGTGCAAAATGTGCAACATCTGAGGCTCCATATATCATATTTTTGACATGTCCAAGTTGAAAAGAAATAGTCGTCAAACTTCCTGAATTGAATAGTGTTTTATAAGTTTTGTCTCCTCAAGAAATTATCTTTCTATGATTCTATGATTCTATTTTTGAAAAGACAGACTGTATACTTTGACCTTTCTAAATTGAGCTACCAACACAGGCAGTTAACCTCTGCCAATGTTTCTGTCTTTCAAGGCAGCACTTTCATGTTGCAGGTTGTCTACCTGTCTAAAGTGTGATCTTTTACTACTCTGCAGCATAACAAAGATTGAACCACAGCTGGAGAATAAGGTTCTTTTGTGTTATATATTGCCCTTTGTACACCAAAAGAACTTGTTTGAAACTACTTATAACTTTCCAATCATATTTTTTTTTTATTTAAAATAGTTCGCATTCTGGATTTAGTTCAGCTTTACTGTGCCTTATTTGAAATAGACTAGCTATTTTAATTCAGAGAATAAAAAGGTCTCCATGACAAAGCTCCAAGTAAAAGATTAATCTAAAGAAAAGTTTGAATGATCAAATTTCAGTGATTAAATAATGGAAAATGGAAGGACTTGGCTAAAATTATGCACTACTTAAAGCAAGTTCCAAATTATGCCATCTCAAAACAAAAAAAACCAAAACCAAAACCAAAACAAAAACCCACAAAAAACCCCAACAAAAAACAATCCCTATTTTAAGGGACATTTTTTTTCCAAATTGTTATTAAGAAAAGTCATTTTATTCCAGCATACATCAAATGAAATACCCTAGAGTTCCTTTCTTTAGCATTCCAAGCATTAATTCCATTCTGCTATTTAGCATTTAAAATTGTTTCCATAGGCTTTTATTTTACATCAAAAACATGCATGGAGTATAAACCAGGTTTACTAAATGAAAAAAAACCCCAAACCACAAAAATTCCAAATCTGATAAGAGGTTGGACGTTATACTAAAGTTGAACAGTAAGTAACATGTAGGTGCTGTTTCTTTAAGCCAGTAATGAACACTGTATCTGTTAGCATTGTTTAAGAGGAATATAATTGTGAAAGTTGCAAGGATGTGACTTTCAAAGACATATTTCATAAGAGAATGTAAGCTTTGGTGATTGCTTTTGATAGGAAAGTTTTACTGCTTACAATTATGTAACAAATCAAAAATTCCTAAGAAAATCCCACAATGAAGCTTTCTTTTCAAAGGTCTATGGAAGCTTCATGTATCTTGAAACAATAAAGGAAACTGTATGTGTACTAGGCCCTAATTTATTGCTTTGTTAAATGAATTGCTTCCATACAACTTTCCTTCCATTAAGATGTAAATGTGGGAAATAAATAAAAAGTGGAAGCTGAAAATGTTATAAAAAAATTCATCCCTAAAGGAGGAATCTGAGATGTGTTTTTACCACCTGTGAGATATTAGCAGCAAGTTGTGAATAGATCTGATAAAATTAGTATGTACTGGTAGGATAATGCAGCTGTTGCAGCGTAATTTTTGGCTTACATGAGGCTTATTCATAATCTATTTTTATGATTTCCAAAATCCAGCAAAAATGGAAACAGGACCACTGTCTAATTGTTACCATACTATTGATTCACAAGCTATTTGCAGGACACTCAAGGACCAATTCTTCTTCCCTAACACAACCCCCCCCAACCTTCGAAAGCCCTCTTTCCTCCAATCTTTGGGTGCTTCTAGTTATTGCATTTGATTTCTAAAATTAAACTTGGGTCTGTCTTAAAACTCATGGCTAAGAGAATTTGGATAAGTGAAGTGAAATGCCATTTAAAACATCCTGACAGCATCTCTTTGCTGCGCTGTTCCTTTTCTATATTCCGGCAGAGTATAGCTTCTTTATTTTCTAAATGTTCAGTGTAATGCAGAATTTAATTTTATACCTTTCTTTTTTTATTACTTTTTTTTTTTAAACTTCAGATATTTACTTTTTTGTCTTATCATCCTGCATATACAAGAAAGCACAAATGAGTTTTATGTATGACTATAGGTATTTGTCATGGGTTCAGCAGTAGTAGTAACTTTTCTCCTTCTTAGCAGTTGGTGCAGCACTGTGTTTTTGACTTGTGGCCTGGGAACAGTGCTGATAACACCAATGTTTTTAGTTATGGCATAGTGAAGTTTGGTCTGGCCAAGGACTTTTGGAGCCTCATGCTCTGCCAGGGAGGAGGGGGAGCCGGGAGGAAGCAGAGACAGG
>JAOEHY010016271.1:13716-33678 GCA_025447955.1 Psilopsiagon aurifrons | reverse complement strand
AGGAGCAGAGGGAAGAAAAAGGGGGAAGTGAGTGAACAAACTGCGTGGCTGATTTATGGCTTAAACCATGACACTGTGCACGCCACGATTCCAGGCCTTTGTCTCCTAGACAGTGATCCTCAACTTTCCCAAAACTCTTCTGGAGTTTCCCTTAACTTCAATCTTAGTTTTCTCAAGTAATAGCAAAGCCATATGGTTTAAACATAATTTTCCAACTTTTCATCTTGTGCTAGCAGCATTCTACTTATATTCATATAATACAGGGATTCACCCCTGCAGCACTGCAAATGGAGATGTGTGGCCCCTGGCACCCTCTGCCAGCTAGATCCTTGCTGATTTCTCATTCAAGAAATCTCTATAAAACATTTCAGAGGAGCAAGTTGGCTGGGTACTACAAAGAGCAGGCTAATTTTAAAAGATTAGACGAGGAAAGATAAAAGGGAGGATGTTTTTATTTACATTTAAAAAACTAAATAATCCAGTTTCACTTGACAATTTTTAGAACTGTCTATGGAAAGGTTTGTCACTCGAGGCATATCCTTGAGTCACTCTGATTGCTACACTCCCTGCCTTTGCAAAGTCTGAAATTCAAATTACAAACCCCAAGCATCTTTCTGGAAACTCTGTTAACAGAAAATGGCATCTAAATGATCAGCGTACAGCTGCTTTGGAAGAGAAAAAAATGGCAAAAAAAGCTAAGAAAATTCTAAACATGAAGGGGTACATCTTTAGAAGTTTTATGATCTTTAGAAGTTTGAAGATCTTTAGAAGTCTGACAGACTTACAGACCAAAACATAAGGCACCAACTGAGCATTTTTAATACAGGAGCAGGGATGCATAAAATACGTAAGATAACAGTTTAGGGCTAAGATTCCCCAACTCCACTCAGGTCCTAATGGGGACATAAAAACTCTGTTTCTGGCTACAACTAAGGGTCTTTGTACCAAACTGGTAAGGAGAAGGGTAATTCACCTCTACCTTTCAAAAACATGGCAAAGAATTACAAAGAACATTTGAAGACAATTCCATTCTAATAATAACAATGAAGATAACTACATCCCTTTTTGTCATGATTGTGTATTTATTACCTGCAAAATATTTTTAAGTATGTATTGGTCTCTGTTCTAACTCTCTCCCTTTGCCTTACACAGCTGTGAAACACTATAGGAAACACCAAGACCAAAAATACCAACATAAAGATCAAAAATCCAAATTCAAAGAATTATAAATGAATCTGTTCGTTATGCCAAGTGAACACTAACGTGTTTGCTGGTCTGTTGATCTGCTGCCATTTTGCACAGCAGGATGCTTCACAGAGAACGCACAACAAGTTCCTGTTATGGGGATTTTACTTCTGGTCTTATCAAAACAAGAGTAGGGTTGTTCAGTTGTCTGGTGGGTGGGTTTTTTTTTTCCCATAGTCGCTCTGTGTGTTGCTGGGAAGAAAAACAAAACGGAACAAACAAAAACAGAAAAAAAAAAAAACCCCACACCAGTACAGAGAGCACAAGAAGCTGCCAACAGCACAAATTACTTTTCTGACATCTGGAATGAAATCAGGGAAGACAAAGAAGTCTGCCTGCGGAAGATTCTGAGAGCATGAAGAGTTTTCAACTTTGTGACAGCTAAGAAATTATGTCCTGAAATTATGTCAGGGCACCCAGTTCACAAAATATGTGTAACTCTTTTTTCTGAGAGCAATCATCCTACTTCTGTGAGCCCAGAAAGAAAACTGATATTTTGTTTGGAAAAAAGAATAAAAGAAAAAATTACTTATTTTACCCCCTTGGATTTCTTTTAACATTGTTTCCACCTTTAAATCTATACGATCACAAACAAAACCAAGGTGAACTGCAAAACATCTGTATCTTTAGTTAATTCCCTGTGTATTTTCACTTTAAGAAAGTCAGTACAACTGAAGCACCCAATCTATCGTTTTAAAGCCTGCTGAATAAAGCTAGCAAGATGTTTTGTACATTAAAACTGAATAAAATTTTATTCTGTATACTGCCAAAAGACAAAATCCTAAAAGAAACACACAATAAGGAAAATGTTCATATATGACAATATTTATAAGTGTCCATGACAATAGGCTCATCATCACAGATTTAGAAACAAAGCTGAAAGACTTGGGTTTTTTTGTTTTCCCTTTACATTCTTTTATATGTATCTGGATGGTTGAAAGTATCTTGCTCTTATCACAATATTCCAAATGATCCTAAAAAGAACATGGAGACCTATAGCTGGGAAGAGAACTGCTCAAAAATATAGGTGACTAGCCAAATGTATTTTCTTATCATGGCTAATTCAGGTCGCAGGCATCATGATAGGATTTTGCACAGCAGTGCAGGTTTTGCTCACTCTAATTAATTCACGGCAGATTCCAGGTCCCAAAAGAACACTGCGCCAGTTTTATTGAAGCAGTTTTGCTTGATTTTGACACAAAACAAATAACAAAACCTTATTTCAATAGAGAAGAGTCCAGCAGCAATAGCAGCTGTGGTAAGCACTGTGTGTTTACCCAGCTCTTCCCATTAACCTGTGCCAGAAGCAGTGGCAGTAGCTGCTCAGGCTGGCTTCTGCTACTGAACAAAAGACTCTTCTCTCTTCAGTAATTCACCAGCTGAGACACCACCTGTTTCTCCCATCTTGGCTACAGGACTGGATGAATCACAACCAGCAGAGAGAGCATCAGCCAAGGTCAGATATATTCTTTCTCCCTATTGTACCTGGAGCCACTTTCAAAGCTTGCTTCAGATTCTGCAGCCTGATAAGGACAAAGAGTAGATGGACCACATCTGTAATACTTTCCATTCTAGTGCTAATTTCCTTTCTCAACTGACCAAACTATTCCCTTCTCCATTCACCTAACCCCAAAGGTCATCAGTCTGCCTGAAAGAGAATCCCTGGCTTCTTTCCCTGAAGTAAACATGAACTCATAAGTAAACACCCACCCATACAAAAATGATTGCATTAAAAAAGTATGGATCTTCATAACCTTCTCATATATGATGAGTATCTGCCACACTTTGGGATGAACTTAAGCTTTTCTCCATCATGTATAACTTACTCTTTTTTTATTTTTCAGCTAGAGTTCTTCTTCCAGCAGAGAACTTTTTCCATTCCTCCAAGAGAAGGAAAAGTAAAGCTCCCCTCACCCTGTCCTGTACTTTTATCACCTTTTCTGCATTTCCCTAGTCACTGACAATATTTTTCAACATTTTACTCCACATCTTGTTCATCCTTTCACGCCGAATGTGACTCCTAGCTCAGCTTCCTCCTTTAATGAGGAAGTGCCCCCTAAATTGATCTCCCCCATTTCTCAAATCACCTGAGCCATGACTGTGCTTTCACTTTTTATCCCTTCCTTCCTTTCAGCTCCATAGCAGATGAAAGCAAGAGATTTACAGTTCCACTCAGCCAGGCGGGAAGTCAGATGTCTCCACCCTCTTCCCTGTACTGAAGCCATTCCCAAAAAGATTTAGTACAACCTTTTCCTGGCCAAAATCAGAAGATATCTGTTCCCTTTTCTTCCCAGATGTCAAGAATCCTGTCACCCATATCTAACATCTTCATTTTGGGAAACTGGTCTTCTGAGGACTAGCTATGCCCTTACTGATCAATACAAGTTTGGCTGATGAATAGCAATGGAGTTAACTTGGACAGTCACAGTTAAGATGTTGCCCAAGTCAACTACCAAATCACAGGCTGGGTGTTAGGGCAGCTCACATACACTGCTGCAATCTGAAGCCACATGCAGAAAACTGCTAGAAGTTCATCCTGGTTTTTTTTTCCTACAGCTTTAGAGAAGGGCCGTACACTGGCATAATGGACAGACACTCATCTGCAAGCTAAGCAGAAGGCAGAGTTTGTCAAATATTTTTGGCAAATATTTTACATAATATGGTTTGCTGCTAACCAGGCCTTTACCCTATTAAAAAATAAGGACAAATTAGACTCCAACCTCAGCATCACCAACAGAGAGTTTTTGGAAGGGTAAGGGGAAAAGAAGGATTTGCCTGTCCCATGTGAATTTCTGAACAGACTGCTGGATTGTAACAGATAAACCAACAAAACAGGAGGCATCCACAAAATAAATAAAAAGTTTCCAGCATGCCTGTGAAGAAATACAAGATTAATCTTGATTGTATTTTGAACATTTCCTGATGAAGGAAAAGAAAAGATACTCTGGGTTGAAAAATGTTCACATGTGTGTGGAATTCCCCCAGTAATATATCATATAGTCCTTTTGGTGCATGTTACAAAGTGAATAATATATTGCTACTCGTACAACTGATCTTGTATCACTCAAGTGGGAATGGAAAAGAAATGACGTCTACAAATAAAGTTTACCTCTCATAAAAGTCAGCAGTTTCCTGAATTTACAGAACACTAGGTTCTGACTGGGAAATTTCAGTGAATTCAGCTGTGTCCACTACCAGCAAATCAAAACAAGAAACTAAGAATCCTCAGAGCAACTGGACATCTGGAAACAACAGTATGTCCCCACTAAACTGCAGTCATAATTATAAAATAATACATTTGAAACCTTTATACTATAACTATACATACTATAGACATGTATATGCATGTACTATATCCATATATAACTATACATACACACATACATAACTATACAAACTATAGTTTCTGCTTCTTTTACGCAGACACATCTGTTTATTCTAAAAACTTAAAGAAAATCTTAATTTTCCTTCAATTTTTACTCCAAAAATTACGATTTTTCTAAACTTTTTTTTTTTTTTTAGTAGGAGAACACCAATGTGGAACAATTCAATATATATATTCAATTTCAAATTTATTTCAGATTAATCCATTCCAATAACGTCAATATTTTTGAGACATTTTAATTCAACACATCAGATTTTATTTCTTTCAGCAACTCACGAATTTCAAAAAGTGTAAAATGGTCAACACGAAAAATACAGTAAATGACCCCTTTGAAAAAAATTGTTTCATTTATTCACTTTGAGAAATAAGTTAATCTTGAACATAACGCAAGAAAGCCATCCTCTGCTAATCTCCCTTTTTCATCTTTCCAAAATTCATTAACATATTTGAAAACAATTTTGAGTCTTTTCAGACTCAAAAATATCCACCAGAATTAAGACAGCCATTATCTTTACCACTAATTATGAGAAAGGAACATGAAATAACACATCACAACTCCGCCTTAAAAATTAAAATTTAAAGCTTAATTCCTACTGCATTTGAATAAGAAGAGAAAAGCTGACTCAGCATCAATGAAAATTAATTAAGTCCTTAATTTCTTAATGACTAAGGCAGCTAATTAAAAAAACCCAACTGTTTTACTTATAAACTGAGACAGCTTGAAACTACTGACAGGCAATCATAATGGAAGCCCACCAAACCCTTTCTTCATGCTCAGCTTTCAACAAATGAAATGTCTTTTTTCCTAACACTGGATTGCACAGTCTTTAATTCGACATTAAACATTTATTTAATGTTTAATATAGTTAGATAATAATTTGGAATTAGTGTGTTTGAGACTTCTACAATTTTCATTGCCAGAGCTGTATAAATAAAGTGTACTTCTCAAACACTATTTAGTGCCAATTCTGACCGAAATCTGTATCTGCACACTTACACCAAGAAAAACACAAATCAGGGAGGAATATGAAACAGCAGTTTCCTATCCCAATTTCAGTTCTTCACAAAGCCTACGGAGAAACTGTAGTGACTATAGAACTTCTAAAAAATGCCCTTCTGATCACAAAATAAAAAAATAATGTGTGGATACATATCCCTAATTCTTATCACTTGTCATTTAGATAGGGCTTGGGATGGTCAAATAGTACAAAGTTAACAGGCTCATACAGAGTGATGCCTCATTGCATGCAACAGTCACGTTTATACTATGATGATGATGCAATTTCAATGCATTGTGAAACAAGTTTTATCTTCAAGGCAAAATAAGGTTTTAAGAAAACCTTATTAAAATAAGATCTATTATTAAATATTTATTTATTTATTAACTTAATAATTTAATAATTGAATTTATCTAATAATTTTATTTAAACCTAATAAGGTTTAAATAAAAACCTTATTACTTTAAATTACTTATTTCCAGCCAATTCTGATGCTCTTGTCTTCTGAACTCATTTCAGCCACTAGTTTAGCAACACAGTCAGTACCACAGAATTATCAAATAAATAGAAAGAGTAAATCATAGAAAGGCCTTGAAAATGTAGCAAATAATCCCAGACCAAAAGCAAGAAAAATATAGCAAATAATCAGAAACCCAATAGCTTTACTACTGTCAACAAAAGCTACGGTAAGCAACAAAAAATAAAAACATCATGGAGAGCAAGCTCCCAAGAAATACATCAAAAATTAAAGTGAATCCACACTTTCATAGATACCAGCAGAGTAATTGCAAGATATGCATATAATGATACCACTATTCAAGAATACTAGTATTTGCATTTCCAGATTCATGTGAAATAATTTCAGTAGAGCAGTTTTCATGGATACATTCATGTTCTGTAAATCATGGCAAAAAGACACCTATCAATTTAACGTACAATTAACCAGAGTTTATTCAAGCTCCAAGAGAATACTAACCTGCAACCTTTCCAGTGGCCTTGGATGTGCAGCATTAACTATAAATCAATTTGATTACAATTAGAGGAAATGATGTAACAGAACGTTGAAGAAGACAGAATAGTCATTAAAGAGGGCGTTAACAATAGCCCCCATGAACAACGCAGCTGAATTTGAACCTTAATTTGAAATCCAAGATTATATACCCTACACTTCAGATGAGGAGAGCCATTCTGACAGCACACTGTCTTAACAGCAGCTCTCCTTCTACATAGATACGCAGAGCAGTAAAATTTTGATGCAGATGTTGAAGGGCATATCTGATGAATTCAGGTAGATTAACCACGCTTGAACAAACTAAACTTGCCTACTCTGAGAAACCAAAATGGCTGCAGCAGTAAACTGAGGCTTACAGTTTCCATATACTGACACAGACCCAGCTCTCAGATCTGCAGGGCCAGAGCCCCTGTACTTCTGATTCAGGGTCTCACAGGAATCAGTGACAGTTAATGAAAGAACAGCATCCCATTCAATGAGATCATGCTGCAGTGCTAAAGCATTAAACTACAACCAGGACTGATTGTCTGTCCAAGATATTCTGATTACAAGAAATGAGCTTCAAATCAGTGGAAAAGCTGAAAGTATTTTAATTAAAATACCTGTTGTTGTTGCTAAGTATTTAATAAATGCTGTATTGGCATATGTATAGTTACATTATTTGTGACTTTAAACTCTCATTTCCAAACAAATGTTTTCAAGTGTTGGGGAAAAAAACCCATGGAAAATACTATGACTGTATTTGTGCAAGTGCTCCAACCTGGCTTGAAAAACTTATTTTTTACTTCTAAGCAGAACTTAAACAATAAAATCAGTAAATGAGGAAACTGCTGCCCTCTGAAGATTACATGCCAATGTTAGTTGTCTTAACTCCATTCCAAAAAGAATACAAACATACCGAAATGAAAATTATTCTATTTTACAAACAGTTTCATGCAAACAAGATTGTTACATGCCCCTACTGCCTGCCATGTATTGGTCTCGTGAATTTTCATCTGCCTGTATGTTTTTGAGCCAATTTCCATGGAAATGCAATCATTAATAATTTTCTGGCTTATATCTGATTCACGAGATGCTTCAACGGTGTAAATGGAAACAGTTCATCTTTTAGTTCTCTCTTGACTTGGAAATAAAGTATATGAAATACACTTATTTCCAAGAAATAGAATATGACCAAAAAATTTTAACTCTTTTTTCCTTTATGCTGCTATCTAAACATCTGCTGAACATTAATTATATCTCAGAATATTTACATGCTAACCTCAATTCACATCCATCAAAGAGGTTCCATTTCTTGAAGGATATAATGATCACCAAGGACATTATTTTAGAAAAATAAATGGAGCATATTCACATCCGGAACAGAGCTGCAGGAATAAAGCCACACCATTTGAATTGATCCACATTAGCTGGATTGTCTTACTGTCAAATAAATTTGTAATTTCAAGGAATACAGACCTGGATTCTATGCTCATGCTGGGGAGAATCAACGCCACACATCCACTCACAGGGTTTCCATCTCTCATTGGTTCTTTTCTCCTTTCCCTGTTCAAGCACAGACCTTTTTTTTCTAGTTCTTATGTAGGTCTATGGTCTCTCTTTGGCTTTGATGAGTTCCCAGCATAATTGCACAATTTCACAGAACCGTCTGTGAAGCATGTGTTGTTCTTCAGGAATACAGAGATTGTATGGCTGTTCCTGCTCCTGTCATTAATTTTTATAAGGGAACAGAAGACAAAACCTGATTACATTACAATTTTTGTTGCCCTCTTAATGAATGTCTTTGTTCAAATGCTGGGACCTTAAGGTGAGAGAGCTTTTTATTACCTTATCCTGAAATAAGAGCCTCAATCTTTTAGGTTACACTCAAAAGCTTTAAATCATCCTTCAGTAGAAGCAGAGATAACATGAAATATGACTTTTTTCAATATTAAATTAAAAAAATACAATAAAAAATGCCCCTCCCAATCAGTCCACAGGGACAGTTTGCAAGACCACTATTTGAATTAAAAAAGGAGAATAATCAGCTATAACAGCATCACACGAATCACCCTTCTCACCAAAGTACCTGCACAGTAACTGCAAAAAAGTACAAGCAGAGGACGCTGGTGGCAACTGCCATCTGTTAATACTCAAGAGTTTGACAGCACTGAATACTGCTCGTACTAGGACATACTGCTGATTACCAAGACACCCACATTGATTACACAAACCGAAGTCTCACCGAGTCTTTCCACATAAGGTTACTCAAGGATACTGAACATTTTTTTATTACTATTTTTATTTCATTCATAAATTTGCTGCGAGGAACACACTTTCTGTTCCTATTCTCCAAAAGAAAAAAAAAGTCTAAACCATTCAAAACCCCAGATACCAGACTTCTAAGAACACCACAAGGAACAATGGTGTTAGTGGTACCAGGAAATCAAGAAACCATAAATAAATATCAAGTATTGTTTTCCAGCATCTTCAATAGTTTTGAATCCTGCAGTCCTTCCTCTGCATGAGGAAATGACGCCTCTGCAAGTTTCCCTCATGTCCACAATAGACCACTATAGTTTGCCATACCTAAGCAAACCATCAGCACTGAACTTGCAGATGGGGAGCCATGCACAGGCCCATCCACTGGGCAACAAAATCTGTGACCACAGATTCATTTTTTTGACTACAAGGTGCTGCTCCTTCACTACAAAGCTTAATTTCCCCCTTTAAGGAAGACAGTGTACAGCTGTGTCAAAGATGACCAATCCATCTGCATGAACATAGCGGTAGTGACAGCCTAAAAATGTGGTCGGAATCGCTTCAGGAGCAATACCATGGCTAGGGAGCAGCTTTAGAAGGAGAGATGACATCAAGATCAACTCTGAAAGACTTCAGGTCTATACATGACCCCAGTAAAAACCTCTTCATCTTCCTTCCTCTATTAGATCCCACCCATAGGAAGGCCAGCAGCAGGGAGGCAAGTGAGGCACTGTGTCCAGGTCAAAATGTTCTCTACTAACATCATTCCAGATGTACATTATTCACAATTATAGAATCATAGAATCATAGAATAGTTAGGGTTGGAAAGGACCTTAAGATCATACAGTTCCAACCCCCCTCCCATGGGCAGGGACACCTCCCACTAAAATATAGCAAAAGTGAAGGAAAAAGGAAGAAAAACTTGTGGGAAGCCAGGTTCATTTAAAATTAGTAAGCCCAAGCACAGAAAATGAATACTTCACATATACAAATGAAGCGAACACTACACAAACAGGCTGAAATCCAGTCAGAAGGAGGCAAAAAGAAAAGCAGATTGCTTGGTCTTTCAGGCTTAATCTTACTTTCCCCAAACTGCCCGTTAAAAAGTCACTAATTGCTCATCTTTGATTTTTTTCCAGTGGCATGTGAAAGAAACTGGGATAAGTACAGAGGCAAGCTGCCAAATCCACAGTCAGAAACTTTCCACACGCTTTTTTCGGGGCTTTTTTTAGAAGAGACGGAGTTTCATTTCAAAATATTTTTCTAGCCTCATGTACTGTGAAGTCTGCAGTGCAACGATTTACAGAATGGATGCTATCTCTATAGATAAACAAAACCATCATTCCCAAGAGATTTGACCTTCACCTTCCATTCCAAAATAGTACGGCCAATTACATAGCAGCAGCAGCCCACATCCTTAAAATATGTTTGACTGTATTAGGGAATTAAGCGCTGTTCTTGACTTCTCAAGGTTGCTACAGACTGCAACTAACTAAAAGAATAAAATATACACCTAAAACAAACAGTTATGCTTGGCAGAACATACATTCCAGCAACTAAATGGTGATGCAGCAATACGTACTGCTGAATTTGTTGTTCATGTCAAAAGAGGAGTTCAAAAAATGCACAAGCCGACTTATCATCGTTACATCAATTTGAGCAGTAAACTACAAGCTTCCCGGAAGTTTATCATCCTGTTTGCTGACTATAATTTGGCTTGTTTTGTTTTGATACCACGTTCCTGTTCCTTCAACTCACGTCCTCCACACCAAGCAAACATCAGACTCTCACTGACTTTACTCCATACACTTCCCAGCCTACATGCTTTCTCATCCAGAAGATGCTGTAAAGAGTGTTGTATGGCAGAAGCAGCTTCACGTTTTCTCTCAGAGGGAAAGTGCAGAAGTGCGTCTCATTTGGCTAGAGAAGGGCAACAAAAATGCACCTATGTGAAAACCATCCTAAATTTGCTGCATATTTACTGACCAAACACAGTGCAATCATTTAGGTAAGAGGATGTTAATCTGATACATTGTCTTTTAAAGACAAAACCACTGCAAGTACAACAAACAAAAATACTTAAAAGTTTACAATTAGGCCTCTATTTGTTGGATATTACATTTTAATCCTATCTTTAGCATCATTTTAATAGACTTTTCTTCTTCTTCCTTCTACTTTCTACACTACTCCACCAGAATTACCATTAACAAATGTGCAGAAGAAAAGCACAAACCTACAATATAGTCTCAGCCTCAGTATTGCCACTGTCATTTCTGCCACAGGGATAATTCTGATAACCAACATGTAATACTGCTCACTACACAACTTAGATTTTCCTAGCCTTTAAATAGCTTTCTACAAATTCTAAGTCTGGGATAATGGGATTAACTCTACCACAGCAGAGCTAAGGCAAAATTTAAAGCCTTATCAGTGATTCTATAAGCCTCTCTCAAAAGTAGCAACTTTTGAAATACCATAGACATCACAGAAAACTGAGTTCCCTTTATAAGAAGATACATCATCTGAACAACATGAGCTCAAACATTAGCATGAGAGGAAAACTAATTTGGCATTAAGGAACATTTTCTCCTCTCTTATAGTCTCTGCCATTGTCTTCAAAGCACAATAAGCATGTATCACATTGTACTCTGTGTAAAGAAACTCAGCATCCAGGACTAAGACAACTGAACAGAAATAAAATTTCAAGGAAGTTTTGTAATATAGCAAATACTGCACACTTTGCTTCCACGCCCTGAGTGAACAGACATCCTGATCATATATAATATACAACATCATCGCAACAGAAAAGCCTTCTGGAGACGCCTCCATGTAGTGCTAAGGACAATATGGTAAGGATTTAGTGCAGAGAGCTGTCATACATGAAGATGAAAATTTCCAGATCCAAAGAGCTTCAAGGAGCTCATAGACACAGGATCCCTTCTGGAAGCACCAGTAGTCTCATCTCATTTTCCAAAGGGATGGGTAACATCCAGATATTGTTTTTCAGCTATCCTTTTAGACAGTAAGGACACTTCTTTTTTATTGTCTTACGAAGAAATGGACCAAAGGAAAAGAGCACAATTTCCTGCCTATTTTGAAAAAATCAGAGTTCACCTAAGGAACAAAGAAGGGCGGAGGCCCCAACCAAGTCCTTCTGGACCAGAGTAAGTGCTCGGAAACAGGCAACCCTAAACAGGCACACGAACTTAGAGCAACCAGACCAGGCTCAAATAAATAAGCCTGACAGACAAATAAACATTAAAAAAAAAAAATACAAAAAGAAGCCTCCATGTGCAGAAAAGCTGGGCCAACATGAAGCTATATCCCCAGTGAAGATGGGGATACCTCAGCCAAGCGCAGCTCTGAGCAGCTCAAAACATCAGCACGCTTTGCAACGCAAATGCACAGAAAAGGTAACGGCCAATGTAGTTTTCCTGATCCCGTGACACTACCTGGCATTGGACTGTGCATTTTCAGACAGAAAGGAGTCTTGGCTGTGCGCCTTTTTTCAAGGGCTAAGGCAGAAAAAGGAACAGATTAGCAGCTGGATCAGACTGAGAAGTCAACCAGAGGTACAGATACCCTGTCGGTCACACAGCTGGTAGGTAAACAGGTAGCAGTGGCTAGCATGGCTTTACACAGATATGTGCCTACGCAACTGTGTTCAAGAAAGCAGGACACCAAGTCATTCTGTAAACATGCCACAGCACTCTATTTTTATTTTCTCTTCCAAAACCAGACATTGATTTGAAAAGATTTTGTAACATGCTCCTATTCATCAAATGCACAAGAATATTGTAATTGCACAGCCAGATTCTCCCACAGTAGCCATTTTTGTCAAATTTCTGCCGATGAAAAATTCCACCAGCAAAGTTCTAGATTACAACACACTGTGAAACCAGAAGGGTTTTTGAAAGCACCTTACATAAGTCTCTGTGCAATGCTGTCAACAGCTAATCAAAATTCATTTGGGCAGCAAAGGTCTCGAAATTTCCCAAAGAACAAGCAAAGTTGTCAATGGATGTGAGCTTCCCATTCCTTCATAGGAGATGGGACTCCCAGACTACCATATAAGGGAATCCTCTGAGGAAACATCACAAACCAAAACCACATCTCTCTTCCAGACTGTTTCGAATTTATTGGAACTGAATGCATGTATCCCCTACGCTCGCCACAAGAGAGAAAAAAGGTCCTGCTTGCTTATTGTATTTGCCCTGTTTTGTTCACATCCTAGATAATGGCGGAACTGAGGCAAAGTTCTGGTCTTACTTCTGAAAGAGCACTTTTTCAAGGTTTCCCATGAATTCTATGATGTAGGTCAAACTCAAAGTTCACATCTCGTGTTCCAAAGCCTCCCTCTTACTAATCAACTAGACCAATGTTTTTTCTGTTGGATCACACAACACAGTGTAAGACCTGCAAATGGAGTCGTATTAAATTCCAAAACCCCCTCTGCATCCACTAGGAAGTCAATACATAGTGCAGTTTTTCAGAAAGGTGTTCCCAGCAATTCATACACAGTCAGATTGCTCAGCTATGGCTATTTAATTTTTTTTTATTTTTTTTTTTTTTTTTAGATTATGTAGTACAATTTGTGCAATTCAGATAAAGTAACAGCATCTGGGTGAGTTTGGCTCACAGTACTGGGCCAGTGGATGCAATGTTCATGTGAAAGCTCCTGTAACCACCAGAAGAAAACTATCAGCAGTTCCTTCAAGCTCTTTGGTCTCATAGTCTCCAGTGCTGTGAAATCTGCACGAAGGTCTGATATGTCTAGTTCCTGAGATTCCTGGATGCTACAGACAAGCCAAGTAGACACAATCCTCCTAGCTCCTGTGTTTAGACTATGTATGTGCTTTGCAATCCCATGCATGCCAATGGATTAATTTTCAACCACAGGAAAACTTCCCCAGCTTTACTGTTTGCCTCTGGCTGGAGCGAGTGCAAAACTGCAAAATTTTTGATAGGCAGGAGGTTCTATACTCATCTGCTTCCATGAACCAAGTCTTGCTATCAGAAAATTACTATATGCCTAGTCACTGATTTCAGTGAAAAAAATTACTTTGAAAAGATTAACATTTTGTCATCCGTTTTCAACGCTAATCCTGAGTTAAGAAGTTTTTGTTTATTGATCACTTTATGAATAACTGCAATCAGATTTTACTAAAAGCTGACTTTTCACTACGCTTCAGCGTATGCACAGAGGACTGTTGCTCTGAAGTGCTTTGCTAGTAGTCATCACACTCACAGAAGCTGATACAAAGTCAAATACACCGACTGTTATCAGATCCACTACCATGGTAAATAAAATCAATAGGTTTTCTAACAATTTAAGAGTGATGTGGGACATGTCAGAAAGACAAGTACTTGGGTAACAGTCACTAGGGCTTCAGAACTCAACAGCAGATTTCCTGCCTAGTCAGTTACTTAAATCAGACAAATAATAATCATTAAGTGCTTTCTTTAGAATTCCTTTGTATCTGTACAACATATAAGGACTTCCTCATCTATCAGTCTGAATGAGCTTTCCAAACATGTTAATAGTACAGAGGGGACAGAGCAAAAGCTGACAGATGGAACATGAAGATCTTAGTAAAACAGCTTCTGTTACATAGCTTGAAATGCCAGATTCTTTACAAAGTGGAGTAACTTCTCACAGGCTATAGCCACCCTACATGGAGGCTTGAATGTCCTATAATGTATATTATATAGGCTTACATATGCGCTGTCTCACATGAGACCCTACAGGTGAAAAACATCAGAATATTATTAAAATGATGTGCAATTGAGAGGATATTCTTTTCTGGGTTCGTGGGGGGGTTTGTTTGTTTGTTTTGTTTTGTGGTACTGCTGCTCTTGCAGATAGCAGATTTGTTCCCTTGTTTTGATTTCCTAATGAATAACATAGTTTACCTGCATGGTCTAGTCCTGCTTCTGTAGTTCTCATGCTGCAAGGTGAACCTCAGGGGAATATAACTGAATTCATGCCATTCAAACTAGGCTATCCATGATGTTAAATTAGGCTATTCTAAACAAAAAGTGAATTGCCTGTTAGGTTTTGTAAGGATTTTGTCACTTGCGGAGCTCCCTCACACATGGACAAAACTGTAATGCCTTTTTTTAGAATTTGGTTATATGGCTATAGTAATTTACAATATGTTTTAAACTCCTCTTGCATGACCCCAAGTATCTGGCTAGGTTTACACGGGGTTAGAACTTCAGGATCAAGGTGTTTTGTTAATTGGGTATACTGCCATTCATTTTTTGGAAAGGATAGACATTCTCAGTGAAATATATTCTTCAAGCATTACCTTTCAATCAAAGCCTATGCAAGGCAAAATCCAGCATTGACATTTCATTCAATATTTTGTTTATCCTTAGGACTGCATGCTAAACATACCAGATTCAAGCCTCAAAAGTTCATAAAAGTGTACTCCTCGATAAAGTGTTACAAATTTAACTTGCAAAAGCTGGTATATTCTTGCCTCTTTTTCCCCCACCACAACATTCAGCCTGTAGAAACTTTCACCGTCCAACATTTTCCTCTACGAAAACAAATCCCCAAAGATCATTTCACTCAACATCACTCGCAGTTAAAAAAAAGCTGGAGAAAGCAGTCAGAACAATAAGGATGTGCTGATGCAAGCAGGAACTCAAACTTTTTTTTTCATGTTTGAAGAACATCCCTCGCAAAGAGGTCAGAGACCTCAAAGGTAGGAGGCTCATAGCTAACTCCTGGCTTAAACAATGTCAAGGACTCTCCTCATTGTGCTACATGAGATCACACCCAATGCTAGCGATACAGCATCAAAGAATCAGTACTTCTATCGACTTTCATTTGTTAGCTGGCTATGTTCGCAGTTTGCAGAAATGTAGCATTCTGGATTAAGTCTTAGAAAGTATCCAGGTTACATCTTAAAAGAAAAACCCCAACTCCTGTGGGAAAAAAGAACCCTTAAATCATTAAAGACTTACAAGCTGTGCTTTCAGAAGCATGCCCACAGCCTCAGAGGACTCAACCTGAGGCTATGCTTTTCCTGGGCTCTGCTGTACCAGCCAGCCCAGCATTACTGTCCAGGCAGCATGAATAGGGCATGGCAGTCTCAGGGAGCTCTTCTAAAGCATCCACAGAGGCAGAAAAAGTCTGTGGTTTCCTTTCTGAATGGGCCCCAGTAAGCGTTCAGTCAATAACAGACAGATAGACAGCTACAGTTATATCAATGGATCGATCGCACAGTGCACTTACTGTTTACCGCCCCCCCCTCCTTTTTTTTTTCCTTTTTTTTTTTTGGTGGTTGTCATTTAGCTTTTGGGATGTTTGGAGGGGTTTTATGTTTGTTTGGTTTTGGGTTTTTTTTTGTGGTTTTTTGTGTTTTGGTTTTTTTTGTGGATTTTCTTTTTTTCTTTTTAAGACTACTGGCAACATAAATGCAAAACCCATCAGCTTCTAAATATCTGGACAACAAAAATTATGCCTCTGTACTGAGGCACAGCCACCCAGGGCTATGGAAGCACTTCACAAACAACACACAGAGCTTCCAAACATACTTGCAACTTTTAAGTATCTTCTGCACATCGTAGCTATAGAAGTCAAGAGTGAAAAAGGGATGCTACCACACATTTGCAACAAAGCACAACTTTTTTATATATAAGCAACTCACATACTTGCAAAGAAAAGTAAATTCTGAAAAGATGCAATTAAAAGGCTTGATTTCTATGAAGGACAATCAAAACTGAGAGGACTAAAGCCATGTAATATATTAAATCCACTTATGTTCAGCTGGAATACTTATTAAGGCCCATATTCCCATAACAGATCTATGTAACTGTAAATGTACCCCAGCAAGAAGCCTTCAGTGCCTAATAACTCCAACTAGTGCAGAACACAGGTACAACTCTGCAGCAAGATAAACTGGAAACATCACACATATTCACCTTCTCAACAGAATTTTAATATGGCTTCAAGGAAATGCACAGAAAGGGCCTTGATTGTCAAACTTCAGCATAACAGTTATAATGAGCCTTTCCAGTCCCTAGGCTCCATGCAGCTCTCTGAAAATAACAGTGTAATTAATTAATATAAAAAGAAGAAACTTAGAGCACAGTCAGTGGCTGTATAAGAAACATTTCCTGATGTTCCTACAGGAAATCAGACCCACCACTGTCCCGGTCACCTTCCAATTCAAGTGCGGAACACATTCCTTTGATTTTGTCTCCCCTTAATAAAAACATAGCCACAAGAGTATTTAAACAAAATAATCCAAAAACAACCCTCCTGAGACAAAACACTTCACTGTACATGCTTTCCCCCAAAGCAGAAAAGATGAAAAAGCAAAGATGGTATGACAAATATCAGTTACATCACTTAGCATATAAATGGAAGACACTCATCATAATGTCCTCAATATAAGAATTTAGATAGGGCTAAAAGCTAGAGAGCACTCTTACTATCCTAGATAGATATTTTTTAGCATATAGATTTATAACTGATGCACATATTTCATTGGCTTTTCAGAAGCCTACAGCTTTGAAACCTTTTAAAACTTGTGTTTAAGTGTGCACACATTAAATGGGCTTGAAAAAGCCCATTCTGGAAATCCCTCAATTCTTGCATCAGAATTAAGCTGCTTGTGTCTGGTTTTTATGTATGTGTTTTTTACAAAATTTGCATCAAGTCTGAAGCAAAACTTGCCAGTCCACTTCTTACCAACTGCTTTTCCCTTTAATCTGTGTAACAGACAAAAAATTAAACATCCCAGACTTCAAGCAGATATTTCGGTGAGGTTTTAAAGCATTTTTTTATATTATTTTATACTTTACCTTTAGAAATGAAGATATTTTCAAGTAAAATTTTGAGCAACAGCAATTTTTACATCATTACTTGGAGAGATCATTGTCTTTCAACTCCCCCCTTCTTTTTTATAATTACTAAGAAGTTATAATAAAATGCCACAGTTAAAATAAAAGGTCAGAGAGTCATGAACCTTAACCACACTACAGTTAACTGCTTCCATGGAGCTGCCAAGACATCTTTGTGAAGGGACTACAACTGCTGCCTGCCACATCCTTTTAGTGGGGAGGCTGGTATAATAGAAGAAGGACCTGAAGGTATATTACTGTTGCTTACTTACAATTACAGTAAAAGAAGTTTTAATTACATCTTATTAAACTTTCATTTTTATACTGCTTTACAAGCTAAAGAAAAAAAAAACATTACAAATTACTACTCAGAATGAAGGAATTTATACAGCATGTTTTTTTAAACAGCGTTTTTATCAACATTACTACACAGACATCTTGTTTCCGAAAAATCACTATCATCTGCAGTATCTACAGTTGATTGCTAATCAGTAAGCATACAGAAGCCCAGAATTTCTGAGTTAGAAATATCCCATACATGCCTGGAACAGGCTACAACAATAAGTACATAACTAGATTGAAGGAACCATGTGGAGGAATTTACCCACCAAGCAGTATATTCAAGAACAGGTTTAGTCAAAAAGATTGTAAAAAGTTACAGAATTATTAGGACAGGAAATAAGTACTTAAAATGTGAATATCCTGCCTACAGACCAAATTCCAAAGATGATTAAGTTTAAACGTAAATTTGGACTTCTTCCATATACCATGGCATGAACTGTTCCTTGGAATAAGAATATAAATTCCTTTGAGTTCTTTTTCAATTAACTTAATTGATTAGAGTATTGCATTACGGAGGTACTTTTGTCTGTGTGCATTGCTTTAATACTCAGAATCTGAAGACTCAAAACTTTTCCCAGTTTTTGCCTCTCTGACTGGACTGTCCTCTGATGCAAAAAAACAGGGCACAGAACAACATAAACTCAAGGAACATACTCCTACTACTGCCAAACTTTGGTAACAATGTTTTAACAAGCATCAGAGTTTTTTGTTGTTCAAAATCAACTCAGAGCACTGCAATACTTTGTTGTGATCATTCTATCCTTGTCCTGAACAGTACAGGATGAAATGCAGATGCCCTTCAGTTTAGCACCACATCTTACCACAGATTGCAGCAAACTAATTAATGTCTAGCAAAACCTAAGCTGCATAATTTTTGAAATATAACTTCCCATTTGACTTTTTTTTTAAATAAATCCTTGTAGAAGTAAAATAAAAATTCAGTACATTGAAGCATTATAATGTTCTTAGCAATTCCCGTTTTCACAGTTATTTACAGAGTCGTTTCTTTTCCATACTAATCCGTACTTCCGAGTTTTGGTGTTTTGGGTTGTCTGAAAATGTGATTACAATAAAGCCTTTATCTCAGACCACTGAGGTTTGGTGTTTGCCAAGAGCACGCAGATGAGGTACACAATGCATTTCTAATTACACTAACCGAAGAGCACAGGACCTCTGTGCTCGAGTCATTTAACAACTTTGTTTAGATAAGACACATATGCCTGAAAGTCTTCCTCCTAGAAATGAGAGCATCCTTAGGGATGTTATCTCTAATTCACACTGAATTTCAGTGGCATACAGTCTTTGGACTCTCTTGACCATCTTCATAAAACCCAAGGCTTCATTCATAAGCAAAGAAACTAAGTTTAGAGAATTACAGTATTCCTTTCATAAAATAAGAAGTACAGTGTCAGTATTGAAAACAGACAATTTTGTTCCCCAGTCTATAGGTAAGTAGCCAGGTAATCTGTGCAGCACTGGAAGAGTAAGTTACATCTTTTTGAAGCATCAGTAGGAAAAAAGTCACATCAGAATCTGTTCTTTTACTTTACATTTATACCTCTCAAACCATACAGAAATGAAAGAAAGCAATACTCTGAGTGTAATGAAGCAATGGAAAAAATCCTCAAAGAATTCTGAGTTTATGGAAGTTATTATTTTGAAAATGAAAAAAAAAAAAGTTAAATTCTGCAACTGCCTGTTGGATTTCATAGGGATAAGGAATTCAAGTAATTTTACTAACACACTGCGCTTCACAAGTCAATTAATATGGTTGCTGAAATCTCTGATTTTCCATTCAAGGCTCATGGAACGTGAGATAAAAAGCATGGTATTTCAAGTATATTAACATGTCAGAGACATCTTTAATGCATCACATGGGG
>JAOEHY010016271.1:0-13616 GCA_025447955.1 Psilopsiagon aurifrons | reverse complement strand
AAGCCAACAAGTATTCCTATTCAGTTCATATCCTAAAGTTCAAGGGGGAGAACAGAGAAGCACTGCAGCCCAAATTGTATCAGAAAGGAAAATACCAGAACATAATTATTTTTAATTGGGTCCCACTAACAATGGGAACACTTCTTACCACTCAAAAAGTAAGGCAGAAATATTAGTCTAATCATCACTGAGAGCACTGTCGTAACCTCTTTTTTCTTTTCATACATTTCTTGTGGACCTTTTTCCTGAATATCATTTCTATTGGGTGCAAATATTTTAAATACCACCTCTCAACTGTGCTTTAGTACCGTGGAGTATATTTGAGTACTACATAAAACAGCTACAAAAGTAATTCAATTATGAAGACTTATTTCCATTTTTAAACACCGTAAGAAACTGCAGACAGCTCAGTGCAGTAGACAGGAAGAAGAATGTCCTCAGATGGCAATAATAAACAAACAACCTTTTATTCTGGTCAGACCTAGTAACAATTGGGCACAACAGTACTTAGCTCACCCTATGAATTTAGATCACCAAGACCTTTTACTCCAATTCATCAGCATCTTTAATTCCTTGAAATATTTAACTTTTCTCATGCACCAAGCCCACATGTGTAACACTACTTGAATGTTTCTGACTGTGCCTTTGAGAAGAAGTTTTAGGACTGTTTACCAAACAGCCAATAGGATGGCCCGGGGTCATTCCATACACAAAAAATTAATCTATCGTGGCTTTATTTTCATTTTACAAAACAAATGAGACCTAACTTAACCCAAAACCCGATTGTATACATCACACTGGTCATGCAAAACTAGAAAAAGACACTATTTCAAAAATGTTACTTGGGCATCCAAGTAACAATAGGGGGTGGGCAAAAATCTGTGTACGTTCCAGCTCTGCAGACCTATTCAAACACAGCAAATATATGACCGTATAGGAGATGATTTGCTCCACATATTTCAAAAGCTGGTAAGCATATTCATTTTCTAAGTCATATAGACTACTCTCATCTTTAAAGCATTACTAGCTAATAGGTGGGAATGTTTTTTGCCATTTTTCTCAGCTACCCACAGAATTCTTTGCCCTTACTTGAAACAGTTTTGTCTTCCAATTAAGAGTTTTCAGTCATTAACATAGCTTGGAGAGGACAAAAAAACATCCAACCCACAAATTAAAAATTATACAGTTCTAATTAGAGGTGTACACAAAAAGGTTACATGTGAAAACAGGTATGGATAGTTTTCAAGGTTAAAAAGAACCCTTGACAAAAAGCTGGTTACAGTCACACTGATCATTACAGCTTTATTCTAAGCTCTCCGTAGAATTTTTTTCCTTACAAAAACAACAGCATCACCGCCCATCCTCCAAACTGAAATCACATTAATTAGCTAGCAGCAAAGTTTCAAAGCATACCAAATGCTTACTAGAGCTCACTCTGCTATTGTGTTTTACTTTGCAAACAAGTCATGATGAGAGAAATCTACATGATAAGCATACTTCAGCTACTGAAAAAAGGTTTTAATCTGCCTAGAAATTGGCAACCACTGGCTGTGTTTTCTATACTTTATGTTATGTTTTTCTGCTCACTGGAACGAATTGGCTGCTATGAATGAAAAGAAACTTTGCATCTAATCAGTGACTGAAAGCTGCTGTGCGGGACTCTGTGAAGAGTCTGGGCCCTCTGCCATCCTTGTGCTTGTGAATGAAACGGCGTGAGCCACATGCCCTTCTCCTCCTCCCCCCGGCTGGGGCCTTCACCCTTCCCTTTCCTGGGGGGTACTGGGGAACCAACCCTTTGGCTGGTGAAACAACCATGACCCAGAAAGGCATTCAGTGCCATCAATGCACTCGCTTGAGAGTTCTCAGCTGCGCTCTCCATCCTGCAGCTTTCACTCCTGGTTTCTAAATCAACTTGTGAACCAATGGCAAGGCAGCCCTCCTGATTCATTCCCTTGACAAATAGGCGCCTAAACTGATCTCTGACCTCTCTGCATACTTTTCCTAAGTTACTCCTGACCCCAGAGAGTCTGCACCCCTACTGCCCGTACAGGTTTCCCTTTGTTTTTATATGGGGACATACTGATCAAAAAGAAAAAATAAACAAACCAAAACCCCTTTATTACCATACAATTACTCTAACAGCAAAGTCCCTATTCCTCTATTCACTCGTAAGAACTACCATATGTTTTTGATTGAAGTACCATAGCCTGTGAGTTTTCAGAAGACACGAAATAATATAAGATCTATTCCAGCCAATGAAATCTCACATTTGCTTCAAAATTCATGATAGATGTCCTATTTAACCAAAGAAGTTCATAACAAACTAAATTTTAAATATAAAATATTGCTGAATCTGGATAAAGAACCAGCTGCTGTTGAGCAATTCATCTAATTAAGAGCCAAGCCAAACTTGGAGAACAGGCTATTGCAAATTTCAACAAACACAATGACTGTTTCAGATGTACATTTCTTTAGTTCTCTTCCACAGTCTTCCACTATGTTCAAATATTACTTAGAAGTTCAATAATACAATTTTAAACACGTATACTTAAATAGCTGAACTACCAAGTAACACCATTTTCCACAGAATAGAGTATTAATGATTTTCTCTCATGTAAAACATGAATTTACTAAACTTTCTAGCATGTAATTCAAGTTTATCACTTAAGTTTTCAAAAGCTTCTTCAGATATAATATTCAAATTTTCCTTTTCCAGGATAAAGGTTTTTTTTTTTTACTATATCTGCCTGAAGAACTTATGCAGATATGTTTCCATTCAATAGAAAACAGTACAAAACCCTTGGGTTTTCATTAATGAACACTTCTACTTTGCTAAGCTACTTTAAAAAGTATGCAATTTTACTAAACAAAAGTATACTCTGGTGCATCTCAAATAACCTACAGTAATACACAAAGACCACAACAGATCGATTCTAAACTGTCAAGGAAGCTTTTGGCTTCGAGTGCAAGTTTGCTGATCTCCACTACAGGCAAGAAACTTTTCCAAAGCACAGGACAAGTATGACTTGAGAGGCAGCTTCCCCTCATCACCTCTCTCCATCCAACACACATGGCATCTCTTTGTCCCATAGTCAAAGAAACATCAGACAGCAAAACTGCAGATGAAGTGTGAGTTGCTTTGTCAAAACTTGAGAGACAGGACTTAAAGCTGTCTTCTTCTAAGGAACACTTCATACCAGAGGATACAATACAAAAGCAATGGACTTCTACTGCGATCACTCCCATTTTGTGTCACATGACTGATCCTCAATAAAACATATTCCCTGGCTGTTGCAAAAAAACGGGGTTGGTCCAGCAAAGACATGATCATGGCAGGAAGCTGAGTCAGGCTGTATATTTTGGTCAACTGAAAGAGCAGGGCCTGGCCTAGCTCTCCCCAATGTTGTAACACTGTTACACAAATTACACCACACAAATCCTGTATGGAAAAAAAAGTTGTACATATGATAAAAGTGAAAACAAACAAGGGGAGGAGTAAGAGATTTAGCAGAACTTCAACAGACACCAGCCACCAGCAGGGCAACAAGACTCATCCTGCCCTGAGCCTCTCGGTCCAATTCACTTGACATGAGCAGTGAAGTACTACTCTAGTAATCACTTTAGGTGTTTTTTTTGAGCTGAAAAACATACATTCTGTCATGTAAATTGATACTCACCTCTGCATAAGTCATTAACCTTACACTGAGAGCAGAACGCTTTACTGCTTCAGTAGATTAAATGGAAATAATAATAGACTAAGTAATTCTCAGAGTTTACCAGAGCAAGAAATAACACTTTCCTAGGGCTTCACAACTATTTCTAACTAGCCCAGGAAGAAACAGGAACATCTAGGAACCTAGAATTTCTGAACAAGTTTTGTTGGTTGTCTTTTTTTTTTTTTTATGCTGAGTGCACTTTAGTGTTCTTATGTACTGATTTTTGATTACAATTTACTGCTTTTTCTTGACTGTCCTCCCTTGCTTGCCATCTCCACTCCCATCATCCACTCCAGCTCATAATTCTGTTGATTTCTTCTGTTATGATCCTTTTCCCCTATTATGCGTTTACTGACACATTCAAGTGGGGGAGGAGACACAAAGCCTCTCCCAACCCAGCTTTAAGGTTGGTACTGAAAGGGTCCTGGCTATCAGAAGTGTAACTGCTTGGAAAATCCCGCTCAGGCCAGTGGCTGTGGACTGGCATGGGCTCAGCGGCTGTAGAGAGATGACAGACGAAGAGTGAAATCAGTGCAGCGGTGTGCAGGGTGCCAAGAACACTGAGTGCAAACAGATTCCGTGGGAAGCAGTGGTAGATGCTTCTAATTAGCCTCCACCAAGTGCTTCCGAGCTTTTCACTTGGTTGAACTGACTAGATTCACACATCAGAGTAAAAGCCAATTCTCTGACATTAGGAAAACAACCTCGTCATACTCTTCACTTTGCCTTACTTCTCTCACATTTAATAAAGTTCTATGAAATACAAAGGTGCCAGTTTCCTAACCAAACACACAGAACTCCATTCTTGCACCTTATCTGTTGTACTGCACTTTACTGACTTGGTCATAAAACAATAAAGATAAGCTTTTCATTTGCACTTAGTGCTTAAATACATGCAGAATTAAGTTACCACTCTGTGCCATACAAAATGAGCCTCACTGTATTTTTTCTATACTACAAAATAATTAAAATATAAAATTTTAAATACCTCTTTCCAACTTAAGAACTTTAAATACTACATCATGAGACCAAATGAGTGTGTTTTTTAAAATCAAAGTGAATAAAGTGCTAACTACCTCTTGCTAACATAGAGCACATACATATCACTGAAAGGCACCACTTTAAACAATTATTAGTACCTGAAGCACTGTGTTTTCTCTCACCCTATTGCTGTGTTTTCCCTGAAGTAACTTAAAATTAACCAACCCTCTCCTTTAACTGTTTCCAAAACAGTTATCTCAGCCAGGTTCCCAAAGCCTGCTGCTCCTCCCCCAGCAGTGTTGACAGCTATTCTCATACCAGTGATCCTGTTCAACAGGATGCCAGATCAGCTTTCTACATCAAGTTTTCCTGCACTGTGGCAGACCAATCTACCTTGACAGAAGTACCTAGTAGTTCAGTATTTCAAACACATCACTAGGAGACGGCTACATTACCCTTCATGCTATTTCTCAAACCAAATACAGGAGATCCATAGAAAACTTCACATTCAAACTTCAAGGTATCCATAATTATTAAAATCCTTGATCTAACACAGTAAAATTCCAGACACTCAAGTCTCCGATTTTGCTATTTGTTACTGGCAGGGCTAGCAGCTGCTGCAGCATTCACAGTCTCTGTCTCTGTTCCTCCCTGTATTTCATTGAGCAACTAATTCAGAGGGCAGACATCAGAATACCCACCCACAGCAAAAAGTGGCACCACTGACAGAACAGCATGGGTTGAGTTCCAAATAATGAAAGCCTCAACGCAGCATAACTAACATGCAAATCTCAGAGTAAGTGCGGCATTTTGAGAATGCTTCTCCATTATGTGCTATCCAGCACTATTATCACAATACACCATCTACAATACACATTAAGAGTGCTTTTAGCTAATGTAAATTTGCACTTTCAAAGTAAATATTTATTTAAACTAAGAAAAAGCACTTCCATAATGACACTGGAGTTCCAGGATAATGTTGACTTCTTAGTGCTTTTTTGAACTACAAGTACGTACAGTAGCTCCTGTAAAAGCCTTTAGAAACACAGACACTAAGCACACTTCTGGAAAATTAAATATTTCTTCATGGTCACATAACGAATTCGTTTTTGTGGTTACCAAAGAGAGGCGACAGACTGTCATCTTTTATCCATACTAGGGACTGACAGAAGAGACTCAAAGTAAAGAAATGGAATATGAATAAAGGAATTCACAAGCATAAAAACAGTTTCAAAGGGAAATCTAAAGATGAAAATTTATAGACAAATCTGATGGAAATCTTGGCTGCCAATAAAAGAAAAATGAATCAAAGGAAAAATTGATTTGTCAGCATTCAGGAAAGGTATTTAACTTAATATGGTAAGTGAAAAAAAGAGAGACAGAAAGCCTCCTAACCAAGGTGCTCTGAATTAGTCCTTGAGGATATAAACTGGACATAAACATTTCAATCAAAAAATCAGAGCCTCTGTGGGGCAGGAGCAGCAGCATCTAATTCCCCAAAGCCAGGTGGCAAAGTCCTGAACAGTACTCAGTAAAAGACCATTAAAAAAAAGATTAAATTAGCAAGTGCAAGTACACACAGAGGTTGAGATGAAGTGCCCTGCCTAAGCCCTTTCCCTGTGTGAATAGATGAGAGTAGCATGAGCACTGGCAGACAAACTGCTTTCCTTCTGCTTCAGAACACTTGAGATCTAAAGAGAATCTGAAATTCAACCATCAGTCTGGTTCCTCAGGTTCGTCTTAGCATGGGCATAAGAGTCCATAGTTTATGTTAATTATCCATTTTTACCAGGATATTATTCATTTCCTAGAAATAGCAGATTCACGTTGATAGATGATTTTTCCTTCGAGGTGCGCCACACACAGGTTGATGCCTGCTGTGAACATGCTCATTTACAGGGAGCTATCACTTAATGATTTCACATGGATTCTGAAATCTGTTTATGCCATGTATCAGGGAATATTCTTCCAAGACTGACTACAGCACTTTAATATCTTGAAACACTATCTTTAGCTCTAAGGCTCAAGCAGATTAGTTGCCATTCATATGTACTGCTTTTTGAATGGATAGAAAATATGGCACCTGAATTCAAATATTAATGAGATGTTATTAAACTCCACAGACCAAGATTTAGAAATAAATAAAACAAAAACCAAAAAAGGAGGGAAAAAAATAAATACAAGCTCCAGATAAGAAAATACATATATAACATACAACAGACATAAAATAAAGGGAGAAAACTACAGGTTTAAAATCTGGTTTAGTAATATGTTTGTGTAACAATTAAAATGTGAGGTCTAAACAAATATGTGAGGTCTTGTTATGACTCATCACAGCTGTACAATCCACATAATAGTTTGGCATGTGTGTAAATCAGAATGAGAGACATACTAGAGATGGTGGGCTAGATATACAGTGATATAAAATGTTTTTACGTAGAAGGTCAGGATTCGATCGCACCCATGGAAGCCACTTTTCCAAACTTAAATTCAGGAAGACAGTAACTCCCTAAAATCTGGGGGCTCACTGTATTAGTAAGACTTTTTATGGGCCCAAAATCTTATTTTAAGATCCTCTCTGCCCCAGTTAATGCTTTATTTCCTCCACAAACCTTAGAAGGGAACTGAGCTGGAAATTCAGTTGCACTTGGCAAGTCTGCCATTCATTTACATTCTTCATTAATCAGGGACCAAAAAAAAAAAAAAAAAAAAAAAAGGAAAAATCAAAATTTTAACAAGAGTGTAATAAAAAAATGGGAATATTAAATATGGAAATAGTTGCTTCCCATCCATAGTGCACAGTAAAGCTGCCTTGCTGCCACTGAATGTTGCACCTATCCCTTAACTCCACTTATTGAGAATAACGCTATCTCCTGCAAGACAAAACCAAGAAAATTAGAATAAATGTGTGAATAAAAGCATAGTGAATTCTTCATTCCGTTACTACTAGCCAGTGAGTAAACATGAGAAATGTTTACTCTGTGAAACTGAAAGCTTTAGAAATAAATGAGAAAGTCAGAGCACTGCTTTAGCCCAGAGCTGTTTGGTGGCTTCAAAACAAGAGAAAAAGGAATGGAATAGCCATTACAGCCTTCATTGCCATGGCGCATTAAGACAGACAACAGCATACAAAGAACAAACAGCTTAGACACAAAATAACATTTTGCCAAAATCCTGTCTTACATCTAATGGTTCTTGGCAAGTAAGTATGGGGCATTCTTCAGAACAAAGCTGTGTAATATGCAAATACATGATAGTAGCTGTGGTGATCATAATTTAAGTTTGGGTTGTTTTGGGTTTTTTTAATACTCTAATACCATTTGGTTGAAGTATAGCCCTTTTTTTATTATTTATTAGCAAAATGCAGAAACTCATCGCTATTTTCTCTGCTGGAAGCTGCTGTAATACAGATGAAAACTAATTAATCCAGTGTATTTCCAGCACATATTTCTCATAAGATGCCTAAACTAACTTCATTTTTCATGATACAGCAATTGTCAGCAGAAAGCAACACACACTTGAACATTCCATACAGTAACCTATATAAAATCAGTTTAAACGGCAGGAGAACCGAGTATTTTATGTAATACTGCCACTGATAATTCTTGTAAAGTGGTATTTGTACACAAAATGGGTTTGACACGAGACAGAGGAAAAGCTTCAGAAGAGGTAGTCCCTTCTTTCCAGTTCACCTGAAAATTTTCATTCACACCCAAGAACGCGTCTGAAAGGAACCAATTATCAAAAGCACTTCTCAGTGAAGAAGTGTCCTGCAAACGAGTTTGGAAAACCTATGTTTTACTGGATCATATAGCTTGAATCCTGCATTACAAAATCTAAGCTAAGAACTTACTGAGACTTGAGTAGCAACTAGTCATCTTAATGACTTAAAAAATTATAATACAGGTGTTAAATTACTGTGACTATAAAATAGAATTCTACTTTTTCTAAAAAAACAGTTTTTAACTACCCAAAAGTTCCTTCACTTGGTGTATTGAATGAGGAACGGTACCAGTGCTACAGCTCTTGTAAAACTTTAATTTTTATGTATTCCAACTAGAAAAACCTTTAATCACAGCTGAAGATCATCTCCATCATCACATGGGAATGTTCTGCAACATATGTATATGAAATATAAAAACAACATATCAGGCAGAATCCTGACTTAGGTTTTGGGGGAGGGTCAGCAGCTTTGTCTTTCCCTACATATGGAAAACCACAGCTTATATTGTAGCAGTATCAGTGTAACTTATCCTCAGCTTCACAGTAAAATTTCATCCCCGTATTTGCCGAGGCATGGATTTACCAGCCTCCCCCAATTTTGTCCCGGCACAGTAGACTGAAAACACAAAAAAAAAACACACTTCTTTTTTGCAGTTCAAACCCTTATTATTCTTAAAAGCTTCCAAGTCTACTATTAATATTCTTCTCTGCTTCTCTTTTGAGGCTGTCAGAGTCAGCCCAATAGCAGGTACACAAATGTGAGGATTATTTACTACATTGTTATTTCATCACCTACCCTAAAGCATTTAACAACAGGACATTATATTTGAGTGTTTATGAAGAGGGAACTTTAAGCTTTCTCTCCTGTAATTTACTATTGTTAAATGCAAATTCTGGAATGTAATTAATGTAATCAAGATAGGTAGAACAGACAATAAATTGCCTGCAAAGCATTTAAAAGAATAAAAAACTGCTTTCCAGTAGAGATCATGGCAAATTCATACACTAATGAAAACCAGTTCCTCATGCGCTCACACTCAGACTAAAGAAAGCTTTACCTTCTTTGGAGCCAAAGACCTCTCAGATATCTGCACAAAACAGGAAACTTTCCTTCCCATTGTTTCTGTCCAGACTGACTACTGTAACAGCTCTGTATAACTAAACATGGGAAAAAGTCCCTTTATTTCCTGTGAGGACAACCTTGTAGCATATGGGAAGAAATTAACACACTCATACAGAATATAACTGCCAACTTCCAGGCATTATTCTTAATAAACAGGATTTCACACAGTGTCAAAGAGATACATGAATGAAGAGTAATCTTAATGTAAACAAAATAAAAATTATTGCTATCAGATCTTCACTCTCCTGCTCCTGCCAATGCAAAGAATACTTCCAGCTATATTACAATGTGTTTAAATGTAGCAACCACATCCAATTAATTTTCAATTTTCATTTCTTAATTCCAATATTATTAATGGTAGCTACATGTTGCTTTGTGTACCTGAACTATATAATCAACATCACAAACCGAACCTTTCTACTTAGTGAAAACAGCAGATACAATCCTTCTATTTAAGAGGTCTCCGTAATTCTTAACCACAGAAAAATCTCAACTCTGCCAAAAATATTTCCAAAATTAGGAAGCAATCTACAACCTGTCACTTCAAAATGTTAAATCAGTCACATCATCTTGAAAACCTGGGGGTTTCTTTCACTGATAAGCATGAGATCAGCTAAAGACATTCACATTTTGCTCTCTTTAATTACAAAATTCTCAGTTATCCCTTGGTAATTACTGAAACTTCATGTTTTATCACAAAATAAATGAAAATAAGGACACAAGTACCAAGTGAAAAGATAATCATATTTTCACACCTTAAGCTGACTTTATTTGAAGATGTCTAAGCAACTGCATTTCTACTTTATTGCTAGCCACATTCACTTCAACCATCCAACACAGTTAACTCCCAGGACCATGAGTGGCACCTAATTTAATGCTGCAAAAACTAGTGATGCCTGTCGTATTAAGACAAATACTACAATACAAGGAAATCTCATCACATACTTGACATGTTTCAAAGGGGAGTTTCCATTTTTAGAAGAACCAGTAACCATTCCTTCTTCTTTTTCTATCTTGTTCATGCATTTTTTCCTTCCTTTCCAGTGTTTTCTCCCTCCTGTTTCTAGAGCACAGAGGTTCTGCTGTGATCTCACACTTCTCATTCTTGACATCTATTCCGGTTAGGATCATAGAATAGTTTGGGTTGGAGAAGACCTGAAGATGATCTAACTCCTAGCCACATGCCATGGGCAGGGACAGCTTTTCACTAGACCAGATTACTCAAGGCCCTGTCCAACCTGGCCTTGAACACTGCCAGTGATGGAGCATTCGTAACTTCCTTGGGTAACCTTGACTTTCATCCTCCACTGAGACCTCTTTCCACACCTTTTCCCCATACACAGTTTTACAGTGCAAAGCAGAACAGAGCGAAGGAGCAAATGGCAGCTACAACTCTTACATAAGCATCTTCCTGATCTCTAAAAATGCCACTTTTAATATTCACAAGTAAATGAAGAGAGGAACGCAGGGCCTAAAGGAAGGTGGTAACTACACTTTGCAAAATGAATATAAGCAGAATAACATCTTTTGTTATAAGAAAAATAATAATGCAGTACCTCAAACATCTGTATTTTAATTTTTATCCTCTGAAAACTACAGTGCAGAAGACTAAGAAGGAAACCAGGGTGAAGATCAAAGACACTGACACCAGAAGAATTCATCCCCAAAAGAGTGTGAAAGACAATCAAAATTCTGACAGGGGGTTTGTAACTTGAGAAATTAGACCTGAACTTCTGACAAGAAAAATAGTGACACAAGTACTTAGTGAATTTTTCAGGCAGAACATTTAAAAGGAGCAAAAGGAATCATCTTGTGGGAAACACAGTCAGAAGTTACAGGTGCCAAAAAAGTACAAACAGTACAAAAATTAAAGTCAGCAAACTCAGAGATTAGTTTGCATCCAGGCCATACACCCATAATCTCCAGTACAGATAACCTAACTGGTGCCTGAAGTACACCCTCAAGTAATGTTACTAACCACCATTATTAAAAAATTACTGTGATAGACATGCTAATAAATCTCTCCCAGCAATTCACAAGTTTCTTCCAACCCCTCTCATTTTAGATCTTGATCTTTTACTGCAAGTTCATTTTTAAGTGGCATTCTATAAGCTTTCAAGAATAAAAAAACAGCAGCCACTGGAAGGAAGGAAACAGGTATAATTATAAATTTAGGGCAGCCATTTTTACAAAGAGATTCAATGAATTAGATGTATTTACTGTCTCCTGCTTTACACAGCTTCTGCAAATTAACTCTCCTCCATGGACAATAAAAAGATAAATCAGAACTAATCACTGATTAGGATTTTAAAAGTGACAAAACACTAACTCTACAGGTATGTGCCACTGCTTCCCTCTACCTTGCAAGGCTTTGGTGTCTTTTTAATGAAAGCAGTGCCTATGCACTGCAGAGCTTCACTTGCCTCCACATCTGTTTAAGTCTCAAATGCCTCTGTGACTCTTAAAGGAAAATCCCTTCATTGCACTCACACTACAGAATCTGAGGACATTGTCTCAAAGCATCCCATCGAATGCTATTTCTTCTAGGCATCTGGATACACCATATGCTTAAGTCCCTTGGGTAAGGTAATAGCACATACTAAGCAATAAAATGAAGTGATTTTCCAGTCTTGTTACAAAAATTCATAGCATCCCAGATATCAATCACTTGGTTATATAGCTCATCATTCCAACTTTATAGCTTTGTGCTTATAATGCCCATTTTTTTCAAAATGCCACAGTGGGGATTAAGAAGTAAAATCATTGCCAATTAAGTTTACAGAAGAACCCGAGAACATCCTGAAAGTGTATTAAGGGCCAGGGGAGAGAAATCTTGCTTACCATTCTTCCATTTTGTATCTGGTACTTTCTAGCTTATTTCGGCAAAACAAAACAGGAAGTTGATTATTCTTATGGTATCTTTTGTTCAAGAAAATACAGACTAGTAAATTATTTCAGGGGTTGCTCCACTTTCATGCTGTTGCCTACTAATCAGACTTTAAGTTAATTCCTAACCTAGAGTTCTCAGCTGAGAGAAAACATAAAACCAGCTTTGTTTCAGGTACGCATTCATCATGTTTTCATCTGTCCTGCTTTTGGGGGTGGGGAACAGTGAGGACAGAAATATAGATGATTCACTAGGGTTCGCCACTGGACATGTCTCAGACAGTCTCATCTACTTCATCAGTTTGTGTCTATTTAGAAGGCAGCCTTTACAATACAGACAGCTGGCTACCAAACTCTCCCTTCGCTTCTTACCAACAAACCATTCCTAAGCAAGCCCCAAGATACAGATCACTAAGGCTTTCAGTAAGCACAGCTTCATGAAGTTAGCAAGTCAAAGTAATGAGGCTCTTCAAACACTGGACATTTAGAAATGCGACAAGTATAAACGTAATTCTAATCCAAGTGAAGTACTCAGAAGTCACAGCCACACATATATTCCAACTGTCACCTTCGGATTTATTCCTCAGACTGCTGAGTACATGACACTAGTCATTGTCCCTCAACCAGACAGACCTGGCCTGCCTTTAAGCCCTGACCAGCTACTGCTCAGTTACACTTTCTTAACTGCTTTTTGTGACACAACTAAAAATATCTTTATTATCTACAAAGAGGCTGAAGTCACAGAATCATAGAATAGTTAGGGTTGGAAAGGACCTTAAGAACATCTAGTTCCAATGCCCAGCCACGGGCAGGAACACCTCCCACTAAACAATATCACCCAAGGCTATGCCCAACCTGGCCTTGAACACCGCCAGCAATGGAGCATTCAGAACTTCCCTTGGCAACCCATTCCAGTGCCTCACCACCCTTACAGTAAAGAACTTCTTCCTCAACTCCAATCAAAACTTGCCCCGTTTAAGTTTGAACACGTTACCCCTTGTCCCATCATCACAGTCCCTAAAGAATACTCCATCCCCAGCATCCCTATAGGCCCCCTTCAGATACAGGAAGGCTGTTATGAAGTCTCCACGCAGCCTTCTCTTCTCCAGCCTGAACAGCCACAACTTTCTCATCCTATCTTCATACAGGAGGTGCTCCAGTCCCATGATCATCCTTGTGGCCCTCCT
>JAOEHY010016270.1:22548-35653 GCA_025447955.1 Psilopsiagon aurifrons | reverse complement strand
ACGGGTTCAAACTTAAACAGGGGAAGTTTAGATTGGATATGAGGAAGAAGTTCTTTACTGTAAGGGTGGTGAGGCACGGGAATGGGTTGCCCAGGGAAGCTGTGAATGCTCCATTGCTGGCAGTGTTCAAGGCCAGGCTGGACATAGCCTTGAGTGGCATGGTTTATTGTGAAGTGTCCCTGCCCATGGCAGGGTGGTTGGAGCTGTCTGATCTTAAGGTCCTTTCCAACCCAAATTATTTTAAGATTCTATTCTATGAGTCTCTATAATATATAGATATAGATGTACGTATACTCAGTCACGAAAGTGGGTAGACTCAGTGCTGGCAGGATGGCAGTGAAGAGCTCTAGTGTGGTGTACAGGTGGAGATTCTGAAAGCAGAGAACCTCTGGAGAAACCCAAGGGGGCGCCAAGAGTCCACAGCTTGTGCCATAGAGGCTGATGGGTTATTCCTTGCCCGTACCTCAGAAGTAGCCAGGGATCAGATAAACCAGTCCAAGAAGTCGAGGTTAGCTTGTGTAATCCCATCTACTTTTTGTTGTAGTCTTGTTAAGGTTGTATATTCTGCAAACACATAATTTAATAGCTGGGTTATTTTCCTTTTAGTTATGAATCGCCTATAAACTGTTGATCATGCAGATACCTTAAACTTGGGTATGCAAATTATTGTACAACTCAGGTTTACACTTAGAACCATAGAATCATAGAATCGCAGAATCAGCTAGGTTGGAAAATACCTTAAGGATCATCAAGACCAACCTTTATTCCAGGACTGCCAAGTCCACCACTAAACCGTGTCACTTGGCATCATCTACATGTTTTTAACACTTCCAAGGACAGTGATTCCACCACTTGCATAGGAAGATTTTTCTGATGCCTGACAACCCTTTAGTGAAGAAATTGTTCCTAATATCCAATCTAAATCTCTGCTGGTGCAGCTTGAGGATGTCTCTTCTTATCCTATAGCTTGTTACCTGGGAGAAGAGCCCAGCCACCTCCTTCACTGCATCCTCCTTTGAGGTAGTTGTAGAGAGCAATGAGGTTCCCCTGAGCCTTCTCTTCTCCAGACTAAATCTGCCAGGTCCCTCAGCCATTCCTCATCACACTTATGCTCCAGGCCCTGCACCAGCTGTTGCCCTTCCCTGGCCCTGCTCCAGCACCTCAACATCTCTCTTGTAGTGAGGGGCCCAGAAGTGAACGCAGGATTTGAGATGCAGCCTCACCAGTGCTCAGTGAAGGAGAATGAGCACTGCCCTGGCCCTGCTGCCACACTGCTGCTGGTACATAAATTTCTGATACTTGCCTGACATTTCTTTTGAACTTATATGCGCCAATTAGCTAATACTTTCTGGTTTTTGCATTTTCTCGCCTTGTCTTAACAGCAGATTAATGGATGCTAAACCTTCCAACTACCTCCAGTCAAAGAGGATATGAGTGTTTGGCACCATGTCAGTGCTTACATAATATGAGTGGAAAGGGACCTTTTAATGAAGACAGTATTCCTCTCTCTCCATACAGCTCAGGAGCAAAGCGAGCTACTCTGCCAGTGCAAGCACTTTGTCATCAAGGCCTGTAGCATCATAATGCCTCCACCCTAACAATTCAGCTAAACTGCTGGGCTGACCTAGTGGTCCCTTGGAGCTTTTCATTATCCCAGAGATGGAATAAATTGGGAACTGTACATTAAAAATATCTACTGCAGCAGCTTGCACCAGAGCTAAGACACTGTGACAGTGTTTACCCAGAAAATGGAGGAGAAAGAAGTTACAAATCAAAGAAGATATAAAGCAGAATTATACCGTACTCTGGTTCTGAAGATCAAAATATAATCAACAAGATTTTTTTTTTATATATAGAATCACATTCAGTTCCTATACTTGTTTCTAAACCTGAAAAGTCTGGAACCGGACATGAGGGTTCAAAAGGCACACTTCAGATGATAGTTTTTCCCACTGAATCTGAATGAAAGGTGAAAACACCCAAGGATCCCCCCTCATTCCTTTTACTCTTGCTTTCCCCAACCATTTTAATTTCAAGAAGTTCTGTAGATTTGCAGGCCTATAGCAAGCTGTACATGTCCTTCCCAGTTCTCTCTGCTCCTCAAAATGATGTAATTCCTAAATCACTGTCTCCTCTTGCCACTGAAGAGCTGGCTGCATCAGCAGTTTCTGCACAGATAGTTCCCTCTATGAACATAGAAGTCCTCACATTGTCACTGTGACATATCTTCAGTTTGCATTCCAAGACTTGATAGCAGAAACCATGCATCATGTCTTGCTGAGGCCATGCTGGGGCAATCTGGAGTGTGAGTAGTGCTCATAATGGATCTGTGTAGTATCTGATGAAAAATAAAGCTGCTGTTAAAGTGAGTTACGCTCACTGAACAGCATTTGTGCTGTGCATACTTGTGTGCAGCCATGTCTCATTGCTTATCACATTGCTTTCCACAGCTTCTGGCTATTTTATGTCGTCCACTCTGAGACTGACAGTTGCTCCTCACCATAGCCCTCGTTCTGTAGTCAGCACATGTTTTGTCTATTTCCACAGCTTTCATGAGATTCAGAAACTCTTTTTCAGAGCTACAACACATTTTATGCCATATTTTAGGATCTGTGGCCTGACTTTCCGGGATCCCCCCTGGGTTGCTGTCTGACTAATGTAATTTCTGCAGCCTAAAGACAGCTTTTACAGCAGCCATTCAGGCTTTCTTTCTGTTGACATTAGTCAGACTGTTGGTGTTGCATGCAGTAAATAGGAGTCTTTCAAAGTTCATATTCTTCATTTTTACACAATTTAATGTTACATCAGTACCTCTGAGAGATATGATTTATCTTACCAACAAATCTGGATGCCTTCTGAAAGCTATCTTACCTGTGTATTCATCTCAATAGGGTTGGTACCATCTCTGTTAAAGGAAATTTGTTGTCCGTGCTACTGCTTTACCTTTGTTCAAGGGTGCTCAAGGCTGGTTTTAGAACTACCAAGTAGTACAAAACTTCTTGTGTGTCTAGCACTCCCAAACTAAGTATATATGCCAACAAGAGGCAGTTGATAAAAATAACTCCTGGGTTATGGCTAATCTGGTTGTCTTTGCAACTGAAAAATATTGATCTCATTTGTATGATGTTACAGTTCTCTGAAATACCGAATGAACCATTCCAAATGCAAGTGGCAGTTAGGATTTTAAAAGGATCCAAATTTCAGCAGAATCTTTGTGTACAATGACAGTAACATCCATAGGTTATAAATTGTTTAAATTGCTGGTTTTAAAAATACCTTTCAGCAGAAGGTCCAAAATGGTTTTATTGTGTAAAACAATAAAATGATTGATTTTAGATACTTGCTGCTCTACCAATTAAACACATATGAAATCTGTCATGCAGAGGGCAGGATCTTGTTTTCACCTACAGAAGAGCAAGAAAACTTTTTGTGCTGGTTTGACATCCAGTCTGATGCCTGAATAGTTATAGACAACAGCAGTGAGATTAGGCATGCAGATGGAGCAGTGTTATGGAAATAGATCATTAAGAGAGCTGTGGTAGGCTAACCTTGGCCAAAGACTAAATGCCCACCCAGCTGCTATCTCACTCCCCCTCCTCAAAAGGACAGGATGGAAAATCTGATGGTTGAAATAAAGACAAGGGAGATCATTTACCAATTATGGGCAAAACTGACTTGGCCTGGGCAAAGGTAATTTAATTTATTGCCAGTTAAATTAGATTTGGGTAGTGACAAACACAAACATTAAAGGAACACCTTTCCCACCGTTTCCACTTCCCAGAACCAACTTCACTCCCTCATTCCTGAGCCCTCTTCCCACAGAGCAGCAAGGGAGAGCTGCATTATAAAGGTTGGTTGGGATATAGTTATAAAGCTGGTTGACATATATCTTTTGGGTTATTTAACCAATCTTGGACCTGCCTTGTGTGGTGCTAGCTTTGCACTAACTAAGGTGTCATGCAGCATGTGCCTTTGTGGAATGAGACTGAAAAATCTCTTACACTGTTACTGGAGGTTTGTCACAGGTAAACCATTAGAACAAGGATTGACTTTTGCTCAAAATAAGTAAGGTTAAATGATTTCAGGTAAAATATGATTTTTGTAGGTTTTCCTCTTTCTAAAATACGTATGTATAATTGAAAAGTTAAACTTGCTGCTATTCAGCCTATACTGTACAGGTAATGTTGGCCATGTGTTATTACTTTCAGCACGTAATGAATCTGTGCTTCTTTGGCTGGAGAGCACATGTTCCATCCTGAACCATGGTAAGAAACTGATGCAGAAGGAGAAGAGACTGAAGTCCACTGAGAGAATTAGATGAAAAGGAATATGGCAAATGATTTATAGACAAATGAGAAACTTTTCAGCTGTCTCCAACTGAATTGTTTGACTTTGATTAAACCATTTTAATGCAGTAATTTTTCACTGAGAGTTACCAATTCCAAAAATTGTGATTTCTTATCTGTTCTAAAATCCATGGTCATGCATCTTGATCAGCTAATATTGTCAACTTGTTTTAAAAATAAGACCCTGTGCCTCCATATTGATATATATTATCATGCAATCAGTTATTTCTTGTTTGTAGAATGACATTCTGTCACAAGTTGAAAATAAGCAGTGTGCTAAAAATGAGCTGAATTTATTTGATGCTTGTGATGGAATAAGGATATTTATTCAAAGATTTGGTCTGTAAAAGCTGAATCTCATTTTTGGATGTTAATACATCATTTTCTCTGTTAAACAGTTTGTCTGTAAGCCACTTCAGATTTATTTAATTTTATTAAGCTTCATTTAGTATTTACAGCCATTCAGTTTGATTTCTAACTTTTTTAAAGATGTGTGACCAAACCCACTAATAACTAATTCATGTGCACAGAAGAGAAAACATTGAAGGGAAAATCAGTTGCTCAGGTTAATTTAGTATGTAGTAAAAATTCCAATGGATAAGATTCCTGAATTTAGTTTAAACTTACTGAATAATTCGGGATAAATGGAAAAGACAATATTTGTGGAAATGCTGAGAACAATTCAATTGGAAAATTTTTGAATGTTATTGACATTCCTGAAATAGACACTTGCAAAAAAGTAATCTAAATAAATTCCCAAAATTTTGCTTCCCAAAATGGTGGATACCAAAATATCTTCATTTATGCCTAGCGGTTAGCATGCTTAGCAAACTTATGAAACAGAAAAGCAGCAAGTCAGTAATAGAAGGAATGACTGTGTATCCTGGCCAACAGTACGCCCAAAGGGTGTATTTATGTTGCAGTACTTGATCTAGTGAATGTTTAATAGAGTTGAATATGGAATAATGTCAGAAGGAGACACTGAGGATACCACATAAGATTGTAGCACACTATAGGGAACTGGCTAATGTTTGTTCAAAGTCTTCCAGAAATAAGCAAGTTTTTAACATGGATCTCTCAATTTTTGCAGGTTTTGTTTTCTCTTTTTTGAAATACCTCTTCTGGGCAGTTCTGAAGATTGTTTTTGCCTTTTTCTAGACATAAAGTATTTTGAGAAATATCAAAGCAGCTTCAGAAAATTCTTTCAAAATATTTTTTGCTTGGGCTAAGAACATTTTATTTACTTCTTCCTGCTATGAGGAGTGATAGAAAGGACAAGTCATATATGGGTATAATGTGGTACTTTGCAGCAATAGTATTTTGGCACATCTTAAGGAGTTTGTGAAGGACCTTGGCTGTTGCCTCTTGAGAAATGTGCTCTGATTTTAATCCTATATAAAAAAAAGGATTTTTGTCTCCTACTAATTAAGAGCATCTTTCCTCAACAGTATCCAGTCCCTGGCATTCTGTTACAGCCTAATTGTAATATAAATAATCTGCTTTCTGATGAAGGAAAATATATGAAACTGTAAGGTTATCAGAAACAAAAATGATTATTTTATAAACTAGAAAAGTAAAATATTAAGTAAAGTAAAAAAGACACATCCTTACATATGAAAAGTAATTAGGAATTTCAGAAGATCAGTTATATTCAGTTCAGTGACAAACTATCCTGGACTACAAGGGTAGAAATATAAATTACATTTATATATAAAGAAATATGAATATAGAGAGATATAAATTAGTAGAAAAATGTATTTTTTTTAAAGTGTTTTGGATTTTGCTTTATAATCTCAGCCTTTTGTACTGTAAGCCAGAAATCCATTTCCCACACTATACCATTCCTTATTAAGAAATAGCTGCTTCCAAAGTCAAATGGATGTTGGGGTTGTCAGCATCATGACACATATCTTTTTCTTTTTCTGCTTCTTGAGTACTGTCAGTCTTAAAACCGTAGGTTGCACTGATCCATTTTTCAAAGCTTATACTTAGCTTTGAAATAAGGCATGAATAAGATAATAAAATAAAATAAGCCAAAAATAAATAATTCAAAAGAAAATAAAATGCTTGAAGTGTGACATATTCAAAATGTGGTGTCTGTCCTTGTGTGCTTGTCTATACCATGGTATAAAACCTTTTACTGAAAAATGTAAGCAAGTGATTGAGACCATTCAGTAGTTCAATTCAAATGCCTTTAAATTTCTTGCTAGTTATCTGTCCATTTATTTAAAATAGCTATGCAACTCTAAAGTTACAAGCTTATTCTGTAGTGATCATTTGACTTTCATTTACACTTCAAAAACATCATAGATAGGCAAACAGCAGGTATCTGCTGTAACCATAATAAAGGCTAATAAAGGCATCTTTCTCAAATGTTATTCAAGGAAACTTTAGAATAAGTGATACACATTCAGTGAAATTTGGCACAGATCTTGCATTTTGGAAAAGCTTGTTACTGTTTTCCTATCACTTCTTATTTCCACGTGGGTGTCCAGAAGAAACCAGCTGGGTGGAATAATGACCTCAATAGTGATTTGAAATCAGTAATTTCAATGGATCTTTTAAAGTTAAGTCATTCAGGAGTTGGGTCTCAGAGCTGAGATCAGAGATGTCAAACAATTTCTTTGCTGACTTCTACAGAAGTCAACAAAAATGAGCAGTGAGGATGTAATCAGAGCAGTCACCTTTTTGCCTCCCTCTAAGTGGAAGTATGAGTGTTAAAAAAATGCTTCTAATTAATGAAGTAACACTTTTAGAATTATATAGGTTTTTAAAAAAATACTGATTTTGGAGGCAGTTTTTCTGGCCTAGAGATCCCAGACCTGGTGGGACAATGTCTCTTCAAGTCCAAGTTACTTCAAAAACATGTTTCCATATTCAAACTATTTAAAAAAAAAATCACAGCTATTTCACATTCAGTACAAATCCTTCCCTGGAGGTCTGCAGTGAGCTCACAATTATAATTGTAAATTTCCAAATGGAAAGTTTGACGTGCTAAGTTATACTTTGTATTTAGGGAGAGAGATTCAGAAATCAAGATTTAATTGTTTTATACCTAAAGAGGAATGAGATGAAAATTCCAAACCACAACCACAACAAAATACCCTGTATTAGGGAAGCTGAAGACCAGAGAAAGCAAACAAACAGTCTTACATAAAAACCTACTTTGTTTAAAAATGTAAATGAAATGTGCTTCGTTTCACTGTTCAATACTGCTGTGTAAATTTGCATATTATCTCCTTCTCCCTTTGCAGTATCCTCGACCAACAGCTGTGACTTGTCAAAACTTGCCAGCACAAGGGAAAAAGAAAATGAAGGGGCATATTGGAAACTGTGTCAGCTTATCTATTGCTTTCAGTAAAATGTAATTGCTGAAGATGCCATTAAGAGGTGCCTGAGAAAATGTGTTAAGGCTGCTTAAATTGTTTTTGTTTTTTTTTTTCTTCTCTCCCTTTAGTAGCACTGGTATGATACCTGGGAAGGGCAGAAACAAGAGAAAGAACATCTCCTGCTCTCCTCTCACAATCTCCCTCCCTGTGACAAAGGGCTTCTGAAGCTAATACTTCTACAGTGGTTTTGACAGTCCCTCATCACAGGTGTTTCCAGTGTCCTTTACATTCCTTCTTGTGCTCTCAATCCCTTCATAAGCCCTGCTCCTTTCTGAAGCTCACTTTCACTTTTGAGGCATGATATATTCTACAACAAAGAGCTCTAAGTTTCTGTGCTGCCATGCAGTGAGGTGAAGAGAGCCTCTATGTGTAAGAAAACACCTACAAAGTGGATCACCAAGTATTGTCCTTTGTACCAGAGAGAGAGAGATCAAGCCTGCGTTATTGATATTGAGAGCATACTATAAAAGGAGGCCACATCTGGCTGAAGAAGTGATGTGTCCAAGAAGATGGGCTGAATTCTAAACTTCACCTTGATAATAGCACTTTGACATTGCTCTAGCTTCTAGGTAGGAAAACAAGGTGGCCATAGAGCAGTGCAACATCTGCTGCCCTCAGTGCTTCATCCATTGCCTTGCAAGACTCATACTAAGATTCAGAGATGGCAGTATTATCTAAGCCATGGAGGACCTCAGTTTTTCACAGATGCCTTGTCTGGTCTCAGAAGTGAGTCTCTACTGATAAGCATACACTGTAATACTGGTATTCTGGTGCATTACTGTCATGCGGTGTTGCAGTGAGGGTAAGTAGATTGGACACTCTAAGAGCTCTGATTGTTCACTGAGCTTACTACACAGAGGTGAGAGCACACTGTGGCTTTGTGTTTCAAATGAAAGGGTCCTTAAAGTCTCGAAGGATACAAGTGGGAATGCTCTGGTGGCAGAAACTTGGTTTATTGCTTTCAAAGGAAAGAAAGAGGGAAGGAAAGGGAAGAAAGGAAGAGAAAGGAAGGGAAGGGAAAGGAAGGGAAGGGAAGGGAAGGGAAGGGAAGGGAAGGGAAGGGAAGGGAAGGGAAGGGAAGGGATAATAGAAAGGATGATGGAGGGAGTGATGGAAATCGCTTTCACCCTGCAGGTGACAACTCAGAAGTTGATATCAGGATGTCTGCAGCTATAAGTGAGATCTCTGGGCTGCCATAGGGTGATTTATGGAATGTGGCTTATAAGGCTGCACTCCAGGAAAGGACTGAGCTGCACTATATTATCTGTACTTTCCTGACAAGTGGATCAGGATTCTTTGTGTTTCCTGGCTGGCCTCATTAAGTTTCTATAATTATCTTTTTATTGATAAAGTGCCTGCCCTTGGTGAGACTCGGGGGATGCTGCAAATTTAAAATAACAGATTATATGAATGTAAGATAATATACTAACAGTTGGAACAAAATTTGTCTTACAGAAAAGAAGGGTCAGTAGTTGGAATTCTTCCATAATATTAGAACTAAAAGGGGAGCGTTTTCTTGGCAGTGAGAAACTTATCCATTCAAATAGGACATTTTCCAAATATTAGCCTATTCGTCACTGGAACAGCTGACATTCAGTTTTCAACCAACTTATTCATTTATGTCTCTCCTGTATGTTTCCATGGTTTTGCGACAAACCAATACAAGTGATTGCTAAATTCTAACTAACTTCTAGTTGGCTTCTAGCTCTGGAGTTTGATCCCTAAAATTAGGAAAAATTAGTCTAGTTCTTCAAGATATGACATTCAGTTAAAAAATCTGAAATTCCAAGCTGGGTTCTCACTCAAATAGGAATGTGGGAATATAGGACCAGGACAGAGATTCATAGAGCAATTTAGGCATACAACTTTTTATCTGCCAGAGACAATCAGGAGATTGAAGAGGATCAATGGCAAGCTTTCACCAAAGGGACTCATTATGACTGTGGTACTCAGTGATGCAAAGTGTGAGATGGATGTGATAAATTTGACAGGAAATGAATTCATGAAAATGGGTTAAGAGTGTGTGCTACCTGTGCAAAGGGAAGAGATAAGGGTCCTCTTTTGTCATTCATATCAGCCAAAAAAATTATCTGCTCACCCGCAAGAAACATTCCAAACACATCCATCTTCTGTGAGCTCCTCTACCTGCAGGAAATCACATTTAGATTTGCCTCTCAGAATGCACACCTTGGGGCTATGCTTAGGAATCTGCTGGAAATGTGCTTGCCATTCTCCAAATTAATTCTGTACCATTTATCCATTTATTATCTAATTAAATAACACCCAGTTCTTTTCCCTCTTAGCTGAATGTCCAAAGCAAGATGCTGTAAATTCAGGATTCATTCTTTTTGCCTTCCTTTTCAGCACCCAGATCTTGCTTTTTTGATATCTAGGCAAGAGCTCTACCAAGACAGTAGGAAAGCCATTTCAAGCCAGCTGACTACCTAGCAGCAAAAGGCAGTGGTGGTCTCAGGAAGGACCTATAGATGAGGTTTTGTGCTTGTCTTTACAATATCATGCGAAGAATATACCTTTACAGAAGGCTAAGCAAATTAGACATAGCAATAATTAATCTATCAAATGGAGCATCTTTAGGGGAAGGGATCAGGGGGTCTGTTTATGTTTTCCTGTTTCTAAGCAGTCTGAATAGGAAATAAGTGCTAAACCGGGATCTTGGCAAGATAAAGACACTTAGCAGCATTATTCACATGACTGCACCTTGAAGGTGATGCAGACTCCTGAATGCTTTGTGCTTGGTATCCCAGTAACCCAGCACAAAGCGAATATAGGGTAAATAACTAGAAATTTAAAGTAGAACAAGAATGTTAAGTAGCCCAGACGTGAAGGCAGAAGGAGATTCTCATTAATTTTGATGTTGTTTGGGTCCATATAATTATGCTATATCTTTCTGCTTCTGTGAGATTAAGTGCACTGTGAAAAATAAATGTTTATTTAGACTTTCACCTTGTGGGCAATGCTATCATTCTTCTTTTAATTACTATATGGTTTTTAATAATGATGGGTAGCACTTGCCATACTGCTTCCATATTCAAAGCACTTTGAAAATATGAAAGGTGATTACATCACCAGCTTTCTGTAATGAAATGATACTAGAGAAAATACTGGGAACTGTTTGCTCTCTGCAATTTCTGATGATTAAAATAATGTTTATCTAAATAATTTAACAACTCCTCCAACTTCTTATATATATGTGTCTGAACATAGGTTACTGAATCCTTTGTTTATACAGGAAGTCAAAATGAGTTCCGTACGCAACAAACTTTAATTTCAGAGTATGTAGATGTTCAAAATTGCAATCAGTATCTAAGCAACTATTACAGTCTGTACGAATCTAGTCAATTTAGACAGCAGAATTTCAATTCAACAAACTGTATGCAAATGCTTATTTTGGACTAAGTTGCATTTCTGCTCAGCCACTTCAGCCCCCTGATTCCCAGCATTGCTACACACTCTGCCAACAGCAAAGGTAGCCAGCAATAAGAAGCTCAGGGAAGGAAATAAAATATTGATTCACTTGCCTACCCTTTATAAAGGGTACCCTTTCTGTGTGTAGGGTCCAAGTCTGATGGATGACAAAGGCATTGCAACTCAATCCCATTAAACATGGAATCCAAAAATGAATATCCACAAATTCTGTGGCCCCCTTGTAGAAGACCACCAGATTTGTCTTTGGATATTGTTGCATTTGTACTTCTTTAAGATGATGAAAATCTGATTCATAGAATTATAAAATCATAGAATGGTTTGGGTTGGAAGGGACCTTAGAGTTCATTCAGTTCCACCACCTGCCATGGGCAGGGGAACCTTCCATTAGAACAGGTTTCTTCAAGCCCTGTCCAACCTGGCCTTGAACACTACGAGGGATGGGGCAGCCATAGCTTCTCTGGGCAACCTGTGCCAGTGCATTACCGACCTCACAGGGAAGAACTTCCTCCTCATATCTAATTTAAACCTTTTTGTTTAAAGTCATTCCCCCTTGTCCTGTCCCTATATGTCCTTGTAAAAAGTCCCTCTTCAGGTTTCTTGTCCACCCCTTCAGGCATGGGAGCTACTCCAAGGTTTCCCTGGAGCCTTCTGTTCTCCATGCTAAAAAGTAAGATTAGCATTTTATGGGTGATTCATCTTCCACAAGTCCACAGGTCCACAGGTTGACAATGTCAAAAACTGGTCTGACAAAACATTCCCAGTTCCTACTGTAGCTAATTAAGAGTGAATGTAACTCCATCTGATCTGTGCGCGCTTACATTAATGTTGACTGAATCATGCCACAAATTTCACTGACAGCATTGAGCAAGCTATCATGGACTACTAAGCAGGAAAAAAGCCTACGACCATCATAAGTGTAGATATCTACGTTTAGTCAGGAATCTCTTAGCCCTTATGATTAAAGTTGTATGCAGAGATGATGCTTTATGCACTCTATTATGGATTACATACATATAATAAAGCCATTTTCATTATTACAGGTCATCTAAAAATAGTCACAACATCAACTTAGCATACTGCTATGAAGTAACTGCTGTTTTCTAGCCTCAGCTATCACTACTTCAGCAAGTGTTCATTGACTTTGACAAAGTTCTAAAGATCAATGTTTACACAAGATGACTTCATTAGAGGAAGGGATGACGAAAAGCAAAAATCTCACACAGATATTATTAGATATCACTAAATTTCTAAGCATTGTCTGGAATTAGATCATTATTGGGTTTTTTTCTGTTGGTAAGTAAGTGAAGACCATGTAAGGAGTTTAGTTAAATGATCTTTTAGTGTATCTTTAGTTGCTTGGCAATCCATGAAGTAATAAGTGACTATTAACAAGGTTAAAATGTTGTCCAAAAATACATGTGGAGAAAATGGCACAAATCTCAAAACACCTCTAGTATTTGAAAACAAGCCTACTGGAAGAAGGACAGTGTGGGTTTAACCAATTGGAATTACATAGGTTTATTTTTTTTCCCAATCAGACTGATATACTGATAAGCCTGGCAGGGGAAACGAAGTTTTCAAACCAAAACTCAGAAAACAAAGGATTGACTTCAGTAGTTCATCTGAAAATGTCTTAGAGAGTAAAATTTGAGTTCAGATTATATGCTTGGTATTTAAACAACATTGATCCACGTGCATATGAGGAACCACAGCAGTTGTACTAGTGCAAGGAAGAAAAATGTCACCAGAACATTGAAGGATGGATTCAGGTTTCTTTTGGTATTTCTTAAATTCATTTATGAGTTTCAAATGTAAATGTGTGTCATCGGCTCAGCAGTAGCAGTCATTTTTTTCTCCTTCTTAGTAGTTGGTGCAGCACTGTGGTTTTGACTTGTGGCCTGAGAACAGCGCTGATAACACCAA
>JAOEHY010016270.1:0-15435 GCA_025447955.1 Psilopsiagon aurifrons | reverse complement strand
AGGAGGGGAAGCCGGGAGGAAGCAGAGACAGGACACCTGACCCAAACTGACCAAAGAGGTATTCCATACCACAGCGCATCATGCCCAGGATGCAGAAACGGAGAGAGCAGAGACCCAGAAGGGTGGTGGGGGGTGCACTGGCTTGGTCGGGCTGAATATACGTGGTGAGCTGTTGTATTCTTTTCCCTTGTATTTCTCTTGTCATTATTATTACTAGTAGTAGCAGTCGTGGTTTGTGTTATACCTTAGTTGTTAAACTGTTCTTATCTCAACCTGTGGGAGTTGCATTCTTTCGATTCTTCACATAGCAAACTGCATGGCTGATTTACGGCCTAAACCATGACACATTCCTAAAACATACGTTTGGTTGGTTCAGAAACAAATCCCTGGTGGGGAACAGGTTGCATAATGTACATGGCCATTTTGAGCAGACTGGAATTGCTGAACCTAGCACGAGAGAGCAAGGAGATTATAACAGCAAAGAATAGATGTTTTAGTAGAGACATTGAAATTAGATTGTGAAAAGACAGCCTAATGCAATAGCACGGGCCTTCTTGATAACGCATTGGAGGGTTGTTATACTAATCTTTCTCACATTAGTTCATTCTCTGTGGTTTGACACGTAGCACTTAAGGCCTTGCGACCTTGTGAGTTAAACAGGCTAAAGCAGTGTTGGATTGCTGCCTTGTACTGTTTGTTCCATGCATTGCTTTGCAAGAAATAATTAGGAAACACTAATGAGCACCCCATGAGGATCCCTGAAAGTCTTTGTTGCTGAGTGTCACATGAACAGCAGCAAAGAAGAGCGGGAAAAAATGCTTGGAAATGTTTATAAACTTCATTGTGTCTTGCTGCCAGTTTAACTTATATCTGCAGTGCTGCCAGATTCTGATTTCCCTGAAGAAGAAAGACGCAGTATACATCTGGATAAAGAAGAAAGTCTGAACAAACTATGAAGTCTCATCCCAATTGTGGTAGCAACAGTAAAACAAAGAGAACTGCAATCAGGGATTTAGACTGTAATCTATTCAATTTTGTACACATTACTAAAATTAAGGATGAGACCCAAGCCTTATAACCTGAGGTATGAAAAACTGAAGTTGATGAGCAGTGGGCTGAGGATAGGGCAGCATGGGATTGGTGGGCAGTGGAAGAAAAGGAACAATGGAGGTTAATTACACTGCCTGACTTTAGATTTCTAGTGTAAGTCCTAACAACCTCTCAGGGGTGATTCAAAGCTTACTTTTCTACACTTGGTGTATTAAATGCTTAGCATACAAACTTGGATAAAAAACCTATCTACATAAAATAAGCGTACCCACTTCCATCATGCTATTCTGTCTCCATGATTAGAATAACTAGCAGTTGAAATAACCATAAAGCTTTTTCTTCCATCATATTTATGTCTATGGTGCAATTACCCCCTTCTTTTTTTCAACTGATGGACTGTATGGGTAAAAGATATCTGCATTTCTGCAAAGCAGATTTCTTTGAAGTACTACATATGCACAGATAAAAGCACACTTTGCATCTCCATGCATAAATCTAGATATTTATGTTGAATAGCACTGTCTAACCACAAAACACTTAAGTGTCATTAGCAAGGAGATAATGTGTATTGCAACATAATTTTAAGACACCTGTCATTTTTTTTAAAGCTAACATTGCTTTGGTTAAAGAATATAATGATCAGCAGTAGCTGGTGACTGTGATTTGTGCAGGGAAAACCAGCTACAAAATCTAGGAAATTCTTTGCAAGCACCCAGGAAATAACAATGAGTGACTGCTAGTCCTGAAGAAAGCATGTCAAATCAACATTTTTTTTCTTCTTCTAAGAAATGGTTTGTTAATTGAGCAGAAGCTGGTAACATATTTTGAATTTGGTAAGACTTCTGACACAAACTTAGAGGTTATTTCCCCAAATACACCAGAGAAATCTGGATTAGATGAAACTACCACACAGTAGGTGCAAAGACAATTAGAAAGATGCACTCAGGGATAATTTTTCAACAGTTCATAGTCAAAACAGAAGAAAGTGCTGGGCAGGATCCAACAAGAGTCTGCCTTGATTTTGGAGCTATTCAATACTTTCGTTAATGATCCAGATGACAGAATAGAAAGTGTACTTATTAAATCTGCAGGTGACAACAACCCTCAAGAAGCTGAAGAACAAGACTGGAATTCAAAATGATGCTGAGATACAGGAGATGTGGTTGGAAAAAATATGATGAAATTCATTAGGGACTCAGGCAAAGTGTAACACTTCACAAGCATAATCAGCTGTAAAAATTCAGAATGGGGACCAGCTGCTTGAGCAGCAGTTATACAGAAAAGTATTTAGAAGTTGTAGTTGGTCAAAAGTGAGCACTGCCATCCTCCTTCAACCCCTCCCTCCATCATGACTGCAAAACCAGCTGTATACTCTTCAAAACCATATACTGTTATCATTCCAATATTTTCAGTACTGGGGAGGTCGATTCCAGAACAAGATATTCAAAAGATGGGACAGGACAGGAGTAAGGGTGATCACATACCTGAAAAGCATGATATTTTAGTAAAAACTGAAAAACAATTAAACCATTCTGCCAAAAAAGGAAAAGACTGGAAGCATACCTGGTATCACTTTTCAAACAGATAATGGTAGAATCATAGAATACCACATTGGAAGGGAACTTGAGGATCATCTGGTCTGGCATTTCTTGGCAAAAGAATGTTGTAGGTGTCCCAGCACAATGCCCAACTGAATCTTAAGTGTCCAGTACTGGGGAATCCACCACTTCCCTGGGGAGATTTTTCCAAAGACTGACTCCCCAGGAGTAACTTGTGCCCATCACCCTTTGACTTTTCCATGTGACTCCTTGTAAAAATGGAGCCTCCATCTTCTTTGTAGCCACCCTTCAAATATTAAAACATGATGATAAGGTCACATTTGAGTCCTTGGATCATCTTTGTGGCTATTCTATGGACTCTCTTCTGCCTGTCCACACCTTTTTTGTATAGTAGGGACCAAATATGAACAGAGTATTCCAGGTGTGGGCTGAAAAGCACTGAGTAGAATGGGATGATGACTTCTTTATCTCTCTTGCAATGCCCTCATTAATGTAACCTAGCATCCTGTTGGTTTTTCTTACTGCAGCTGCACACTTCTTCACACATAGTGAGCTTGTTCACCAGGAAAGCTGGAGCTATTTCCATCGAGTTAATGTCACGCTGAAAACAAGAAAGGAATATTCACGGAGGACAGGACTTTTTCTCATTTTATGTGCCTCTTTCTGTGCCAACAACTGCATTTGAGACCTGTACTCTAAGGCTAGCAGCTATACAGGCCTCTTTCTAGCACTTTTAAAAAGGTATTTGATACACCTTATGAAGAATTAGTTGTAGAAAAAATGTTCAAAGCTCTCTCAGGCCAAAATAATTGAGAGAGACCATTAGAAGTGACTAGAGCTTACTGGAAACCATGGCCTCCTACAGTCATCCTTTCCCAGCCTTCAGCTGGTTGGGGAATCTGCATAATACTCAGTCATTTTCAGGTGTTTGGTGAGATCAACCAGAGACTTGTGGTTTAAGCAAATCCAGAACCAGCTCTTTCATCACTGGAAACCAAAAATATTTGTGTGAGCAGAAGTGATCTAACAACTACCAGAATCTAGTGCTACAAAACATTCTGTTAGACACTATGATTCCAAATCAGCCCTATACACATCCATTGTCTGCTCAGAATATCATTCCTATGAAAGAAGACCACGCTTGGACAATATGCATCGGAGTGAAAAAGAATCAAACATTCTATTTTATCCTGTAACAGTTTTTTACGTGCAATAATACTGTTGGAGGAGTAAATTAGGTCTCCAGGGGGTCCTAATTGCTAAGCTACAGACTTATGCTCCCACTTGTCCTCTGCTGGCTTTCATGAATCTCAAATAATTTTGCTATCCAGTAGGTTACTTTCCTCAGGAGTGAGTGAAGAATGACAAATATGCACAGATTCCCTCATTCTCCTACTGCATTTAGGCAGTGAAAGCAGCTTACTCAGAAAATGAAAGTAGCACTGTATCTTTACAGGTAGAGGTGGACATCAACCTGCGCTCTCCAGCTCATTGGAGAGTCATAATGAAAGAAAAACTCGAGACAGAGAGAAGAAATTGAAGTCATTCCAAACTTTTGATTTGTGTGAGGCTTTCTGTAGGAATCTTCAATGGACCACAATCCTCTAGGCAGCATCTTGATGAAGCAGAATGAGCTGGATATCAAATATTACAGCCCTACCAGGACAGAAATACACTGGTATTGAAGACACTACCAACAAAGACAGGAAAGACACTTCTTCCTTGCTTTGAATCTGACAATTGTTACATTGGTGATTTGGCTTTGCACTGAGAAGATAGAGAGGATAACCATTCCCTGCTCATCTTCCCCACCTCACTCATGAATTTGCAGACCTACAGTATTCCCACAGTAGATACCTGCTGGTCACCAAAGCCAGGCACAGCACTGTGTGTGAGCACTGGCAGTTTTAGACATAGAGGCCCAGGTTAATTTCACTGAAATCTTGTTACCTGACAAGACTAAATCACTGCTGTAATTATTGTACACTTTCCCTATAGTCAACGCAGTGAACAAGGCTTTACACATGAGTTTAGATCTCCTGCAGTCTAAATGCATTTCTGAGATGTTACTACCCCACTTCCTCTGATGACAGAGGAATCTTGGCCAGATAAGCAGAGAAATTTGGCCTTGTGTGTTCTGCATGTAGGTGGTGAGGTCCCTCACTCAGTACCTCCCACTGACAATCACACAGCATTCAAAGCTTCAGGAAGTTTTAGATTGTTAAAGTGTTTGGTTTTCCATTTAGTGCTGAGAATGATTCATTCTACACTCAAATGGATGCGAAACTGATTAATTTGAAGAGGCAACTAATTTGTCTACTAATCAAACCCAATGTCCTTCTATTTTTGCATATGTAGTTTAAACTTGCTCAAAAGAAAGTAAACCCATTCTGTTGATTTCATCCACTTCTTCATGTCTAGAAACTTTTCTGCCAGCAGAAAGACTGCCCCTTCCTTACATCCTTCATATTTCCAAAGTACTTCTCAGGGGCTGTAAGACAAACATAAAGTCATATGATATGTGTGATAGTACAGGGGACTCTAGCTAAATAAAAAACTTTTTGAATTTGAATCCTGGCATGATGAACTGGTGACATTTCTACTTTAGAATCATAGAATCATAGAATAGTTAGGGTTGGAAAGACCTTAAGATCAACTAGTTTCATCCCCCCTGCCATGGGCAGGGACATCTCCCACTAAACCATGTCACCCAACGCTCTGTCCAACCTGGCCTTGAACACCTCCAGGGATGGAGCATTTACAACTTCTGTGGGCCTAAATTTAGGGCCTAAATTCAGGGCCTCAATTCAAAAGCCTTCATCATTCAAGTCTTCTGTATGAGATACTATTTCTACTCCATTCATAATCCTCTAATGAATACATAAGCTTAGAATTTCTAAGAATTACTAGGAGAAGAAAGCGGGCACTTTCTGCAAAATGGTAATGGATTTTCTTTGGAGGATCAGAGAGAAGCATGCAAGTAAGGCTGAGCACTGCTTTGAGGAATTGACCCCCAAAGCAAATCAAACACAGGGAAAAAATGGCATCACAAGATGAGCATCACTAATTTGAATAAGCAACACTAATGAAAGCTAAGCTAAAATTTTCACAGAGATTTGTGCAGTATTACCCATTGTGACAACATAAAAATTGAAGTACTTTTGACAAACTAAAATCAATACGCACATATATATATTTTTTTTTTTTTTTAAATTAGAAAACTCTAATGAAATTAAAGCTTTTCAATTTTCTTATGTGGATGAATTTGATTGAAAAATCCTAACGTTATACTAGCATTAAGAAGAAGGAAGTACTCTCCTCTTCTGTGCAGACATCACAACTACAGTAGTGGGGACATGGTCTGTAACGCAGACTCTGAGCCACTAATGAAGCACATAAAGTGAAAGATAAATGCCAACCCATTCCTTCAGGATTTGCCAACTAAACTCTTCTTTGAACATATGGTAATCAATTTCCATGTAATGTACATTCACTGCCCACTCTAACATTGAGTTCTTATACATTTATGAGCAAACATTTTTTGAAAGGATTTGAAGCAGAAGACTCTTATTTGTCAGTGAGTATAGATAGCAATTGATTCCTTTAGGAGGTGTGAGTCTACGGCTGAAACTGAAGTCTAGACAACAGCTACATCACTGGCATTTTAGAAGTACTGTATTATAGCTTCAGCTGGCATAAAATGCTATGCACATTGCAGCTACAGTGATTTACACCTGCAGAAAATCTGGCTAGCTTTAAAGATTTGTTTATGAAGGTAAAAAAAACAAGTGAAAAATAAAAAAAATCACTTTTCTCTCTGTTTTCCTTTCTTTGTTCTTTACATTTCTTTTATGATCTCTCAAAAGCCAAGGAAGAAAAGTGAGAGCAAGCTGCTGTGACTGAAACAAAGCCTAGGATAGCAAATAATTACTAGCAAACAGCATAAGCGAATTAAAATGGAAATGAAATGCCACTGACTACTACTGTGCTTCATTCTTTGGAGAATCAACTTGCGATGGATTAGCAAAAAGGTGCCTTGATCCATTATCATTTTCTCCAGTTCAGCAGGCGAAAACTGATACTTTGGAATAGAGGTAGCATGAAGTAAATGCTGTAATTTGTGACTGTGTGACAGCAAATGAAACTCGGCAAGTGGGCCAAGCTACCTGAAGCAAAACAATAATAGCTTGGTGAGCATATTAGGCAACCCCGGAGGAGAAAAGATGAAAGATTCAGGCAATAAGGAGAATGTATGTATTTTAGGTGTTAGACAGCCCTATTCTCAAGGTATTACAAGCAACAAAAACATCTGAAAAGTGCATGTGTGTTAGGCAGAAACGTATTTGCCCCTGGTAAACACATTTCCCAATAATACCTTGGTGAGGAGAAGAACTAAAAAAATATATTATCACTCTAGCTAGTAGATTCTGTTCAGATGGCATCTGGCTGGAGCTAAATTGCATTATGAGACCTTTGTCTAGTTTTTATGATTTATGGGTTCAGTTTCATCAGAACTAGGATATAGCATTCATTGGGTACTACACACTCTGAGAATTTATTTTGCACAGCTAAACATCATGTCTGTATATCTTTTCTCAGTAATCTCTGATAATGCCCAAATGGGCTTTTTATTTTAAACATCTGGACAGCCGTATGGTTCATGAGAATTAAGGTGCTAAGTGAAGAAAACAGCACAACCATAAAACCTTTCGAATAAACAAAGTTTTCTTTGGAACATTAGCTCCTTTACAGAGAAATCTTCTCTGTTCCTAAAAATGCACTTAGTGCTTTATGTCTTAATCTCAAGGTAACACTTTTCTCTTACAAATAATCTCAAGGCGTTTAATGGTACCATTACTGTAGAAAACTGAGATATTTGCATAAAAAACACATCACCAGAAAGATATACAAAAAATGCTCTATTTTTTTTCCTTCAGCTTTTGTCTTTGTTTCATACTAAAAGCAACAAATACTGTTCAGCAGGGTGTTCTCTTCTACTCAGTAATAACACTGTCAGCATTGTCATAAAAATGGCTAAAGGTATAATTTAGGGAAATTTCTCTGCATACTAATTATTGAGTTTCTATTTGTTGACACTGAAATCCAGAAAAGAGGTAGCGATAATGCAGTTCTTTGGTGGAGTCTGTTTTTACATGTGTGCATTTCTTTGTCAGTGCATGTGTGCATCTGTATAGCTCAAAATCATAGGTAAAATTATTCTTCCACGTGTAAATAATAGAAAAATGCTACTCTCAAGTCATATAAAGAAACAAAAGCCATTGCATATTGTTTTTCTTACAAACTACTTTGGAGTTTCCAGTATACTTCTATATTTTATAAATATAAAAATGTATTTTCATATATATGTATGTACACACACTTTTGAGACAACAGCCTTCAGTATAATCAAAATATCAAAATATGAAGAAGTGGATATATTGCTAGCCTTCCTTTTTTTGCAGTGCACTTTATGAATGATTTTATTTCTATTATAAAATATAAAATTGTAAAATAATGTTGTTTGACCTTACTGAGGAATGTCAGTCTTAAGTAAAGCTTGAGTATCACAACCTGTATTCCTGTATTGACTTATTCACATGCATTTAAGTCTGTTACATGCAATGGAGCAGGATGGATAAGTAAAGCTGATTTGGATAAGCATGATTTTCAAAACTAGAACCTGGATTTTAAGATGTTAGCTGTGTCACACTTGACCTATATTGCATCATCTGTTGTAAGGGGGTTTCGTCTGAATTCCTTTAGAGAAAATTAGAAAATTTTGTGCAGGTGTAGAGAGTTTTTTCTGACTGTTCATCTTTAGCATTCTTAATACTGAGAGCTTGGTTGTACAGGTATACCTACAGTGAAAAATTAATTAGATATACATAAGCAATTTATGCAAAAGGCAGTGTTTAGAGTTCTCCAGCTTTGTTTTGTTTGAAGATCTCCTTAAAGCAGACTATCTAGTTTTTAGTTGGATTTTATGTTTGACAAGAATGATTTTGGAAATGTTAAGGCATTATTTTGGTGCAGGATAAAATAGATGGTCTTGGTAAGATTGAACTAGTATGGTTCTAAAAATTAGTAATTTACACAAAATTTGATCAATACAGAGGCATAGCTTAGAAATGGAAGGATCCTAGTTTCCCTGTGTATAACTGAACTTGCCTGAACATATGGTAGTTGCTGAATAGCGCTGATAGTTTTGGAATGATCCCATGCTACTAATTATCATTACTTTTGTGAAAAAGCCAGTGACAGTCCAGTGAAAGACCACTAAGATGATCAGGGTCTATAGCACATAGCATATAAAGACAGGCTGAAGGAAATGGAGATACTCAGCCTAGAGACAAAATGGGTAAAAGTGGCTGCAAAGGCACCCATAAAAGTAGCTTCTAAAGACAAAAGATCCAAGCTTTTCCTAGAGGTATTAAGGAGGAGTGGTCAGAAACTTCAAGAAAGGAAATTCTGATTGGAAATGAGGAAAAGTTGTCCGGACAAGCATGATGGACTATGGCAAGGCTGTGGTATCTCCATCTTTGGAAATTTTTGGAACCAGAGTGGACAAGGTTGTCTGTAACCTGAATTAACTTTGGTGGAGTTAGCCTTACTTTGATGAAGGAGTTGGGTTAGAGACCTCCAGAGGTTCTTTGCAATTTACCTTGTATTGTTTTTTACTTAACTGAAGAACATACATACCGAATCTAAGCCTTCCAGGTTCCTTTTACAGTTTAAAGAAAGAATACCCTTCTGTAGGTTATTAGTCCTTCACTGGTTACAGAAGAAGCCAAGCTCAGCTCATCTTCTTACTTTGGTTCTATTATTAGATATTCGAAGCTTTGTTGAAACCAGATGCTAGTCTGCTGGTCTGGAGAAATATGGGCTTGGAAGGAACCATAAGTAATGACTTAACTGTAATTTAGCAGAGCAAGTTTTGCCCCTCTGCTCATCTTCTGAGGAAGAGCTGTGAGTGGGTGGAGAAGAAGATAAGAAAGCAGACAGGCACACAGCGCCAGTAGTACACTGTACTGACATGCAGTCTGTGACCCAGTCTGAGCCCTGCTGGTAATGAAGAAAATGCAAAGTAGCATTAGCAAGCAGCCCGATCCCAATCCTCAATGCAAAGGCTCTTTTTTTCTCTCAAGTTCACGCTCTATGTTTGCTTCTACAAATGCAAGGAAAGTATTTGTCCAGAGATTAGAAACTGCTCTAGTGTTCAGGGATTTACAGAAAATAAGGTCACTGTGTTCAAGGTTTTGAACTTTGTGAAGTACTTATTAATGAAAATGGGAACAAAATGAACCATCTGAATCACAGAATTTATATATATAACATACATTTTTATGAAAGAGAATGGCTCTTCAAACATAAATTTTACTCTGCTTCCTACAGCAAACCAAATCTCTACTCTAAAGACAGTTCATTTTATGAAAAGCAGGGGCTGAAAGTCTCCTTCTAGGTTGTAAGGTCTAAGTATTTGTTGAATGGTGTGAAGGAAGGCAAGAGACTACACATCTGTGTACACATTTTCAGGCCTGACCTTTAAATCCTGAGTATAGCTTTTTGTGTTTTCCCCAAGGAGGTGGCTAAGATCATAACAAGCAAAAGAAATCTGGATGCATTTTCCTGTATTTTCTGCCATACATTAAAGGCTCATGCTGCCCTCAGTACATGCTTGTAAGAAATGGGCTGCTTGAGCATAATGCTTCTTTTATTTCAAATAGCTCCACAATAAACTAAATTGGTTGACTTTCTTGAGGTTTACCTCATCGGCTGACCCACAGCTTGAGGTGCAGTATCAGGGAAAGTACTATATTGCTTCTCTGGAAAGCTAAGTGGAAAATAAAGGAGGCTGTACAGCATAAACTGCAAAAGTCCCTGCAATACCAGATGAAAGATGTCTTATAGGTGTAGATACACTCTGAAGAGCTCGGAAGGCAAAGGCAGATGACTTGTGTGTAGTGACAGAGAAAGGGGCAGCCAGAGGAAGGGGTACATGGTCATTAGACATCTACAGGGCAGGAGGCGCTGGTTTGCAGTGAAACTAGAGGGAATGTCCATGCCCAGGCGCTGGCCTTGGTGCTGCAGGGCGCCCGCTGTGTGAGGAGAACGCTGCTGAGCCCCTCAACCAAGCCGGGGCTCCGAGGGGAAAACAGGTTCCAGCCAGTGCCAAAGGTGGCGCAGGCAGAGGAGGAGGAAGCCAAGGAGGGAGCAGCTGCAGCAGGACCCCGAGGGAGGGAGGGAGGAGGAAGGAGGTGGTAACTGGGGTTGTTTCTGACTCACAGAACAAATGAATGACCTATTTTAACGTGAACCTACTGCTGAGTAACTGTTGGCTGTTGCTTGCAATGACTTTCAGACCTTGACTATTTCACACAGGAACACTGGGAAAACATGATCCCAAGAAATGCACCCAGAAAACAGACATATGCTATTAATGAGGATTGACCTTGTCAGGCTTTCTCTCCTTTGTTTTTCTTCTCCTGTCTGTTGCAAACGAAAAATGCAAACAAAATCTGGAGGGGTTGAAATCTGGGAGATGGAAATCTATTTATTTTGTGGGAATTTTATTTTGTTTAGGTTTTGCTTGGGATTTTTTTTTTTTTGTTTGTTTGTTTGTTTGTTTGGGTTTTTTTTATTCTCCTGAGGAGGCATTTTGATAAGGGTTCAATGTGAAAGTTGGAATGTTTGTTGAAGACTAGCACAGAACTGCCTCTGTTTATCACAGTAGTGTCTTCCATGGCACAAATCTAATATGACAGGAAGGACGCACCTTTTCCCTTTTGGGGCTTGGATTTTATGTGTAACATCACGGTAACAGCAGTGTTCTATCAAGAACCTGCGGTCTCAGAAACAAAAAACTATTGTTGAGTAAGAACTGGAGAGAAGAAACCCGTGCAGGGTTATCTCTACTTCACCTCAAGTGTTTCCACAGAGATGAGGCAGCTCCAACCATATTGTCACTTTCATAACAAAGAAAGGAGAGGCGAATTATCCCTCTGTTCTTCTCTTTGATAGGTCTAGTATCTTAATAAATTATCTGCTACTTATTTTGAATGGGTCAGGTTCTCACTGTTGTTTATTCTTGGTAGGATGATAGCCCCAGGGAATATTTCAGTAATAACACAGGTATGTTGTAGCTTTAACTTTCTTTTTGGTGTGGGTCTTTTAGGTCACACACACTCCGGAGATTCCTGTCAGAGTCTGAAGCATATTTTTGACTGATTTTTAATGGTTTTGGAACAATATGTTTTTTTATAAGAAACATTACTACTATGGAATCACTAACATTCAACTGGTGTCTATCACAACCCCAAGGTCCTCTTCTGACAAACTATTTTCCAGCTGGGAGGGCCCCAGGACGTAGTGGTGCATGGAGCTGCTCTTCCTCAGGTACGGAACAGTGCACTTCTTGTTGAACCATACAAGGTTCCTTTCAGATCATTTCTCGAACCTGTTTAGGTTCCTCTGGATGGCAGCACAACCTTCTGGTGCATCAGCCACTCCTCCCAGCTCGGTGTCATCAGAAAATGTACTGACAGCACACTCTACCTCATTGTCTGTATCTTAGTGAAGATGTACACAGGTAATGTATTAACAGACCATCAAAAGAGGTGATTATCCCACTATTCAGCATTTGTGTGTCCTCACCTTGAGAATTGGGTGCAGCTCTGAGCTCCAAAATTTAAGAAGGATATGAAAGTCCTTGAATATGCCCCAAGGAAGCCAACAAAGATGCTGAAAGGGCTTAAAGGAATGTCCTATGAGGAGTAGCTAAGGACTTTGGGCTTGACTAATTTGAGGAAAAAGGGGCTAAGGGGTGTTCTCCACAAGTTTTCTCACCTGAATGTGTTTGTGGTATGGTTTTTTTATTATTATTAACAAATCAAACGATATCACGTTGAGGTCTAGATATTACAAGCTTAAGATTTAAAATATTTTGGCTACATATATAATTAATTGGCTCTTCTCTTCCTAAGATGATATTGAAAGTGAATTATTCCCTTTGGGTAGTGGTTAGGAAAGGAAAAAGCCCTATTTATTCCAGGCTGTTTTGAAGAGAGCTGCCCTGTTGTCCTTGTCCCAGAGTTACCTTTCCAGCTCCCGTGCTGTTGCTGCCTGTTGTCTGTCCCTCTCCATCCCAGAAGTGGCTGTGTTAAATGGATGAGCAAAGTGATTTTTTCACAGGCAGAGTTGACAATTGCCACAGGAATCCTCAGAAGGAAAACTGCTATATTTGAGGACAATATTTTGGTTTGAGATATTTAAAGAAAAGGCAAAATCACCACTGTTTCCAAGGAACATTGTGTTTCAGCTCCTTCACATGACACAAAACATCATGCTTTGTCTCCCCTGCTGCAATATAGCGAGTGACATTCCTAATAAAAAGTGATTGTACAAAAGCAAACCAATGGGATACAGCCAGCACGGCTGTGTTGATGGCTCCAAAGTTGCTCCTGGGACTGTCAAGCAGTTAAGCTGCAAATGGGCTATTTGCTATGCCATGCTCCTTGACATAAAATGTTCTTTACATTGCAATACAAAGAAGGAGGATGGGATAACACTATTTGCCTTTTTACTGACATTTCTTCCCTGCACAAAAGCATATGATTTAGGTTCTGTTTTTGTTTTGGTTTAAATTATTTTCCAAATAACTCCATGACTCAGGAAACACAATAAATGGTGGGAGTAATGTACACCTCCAGAATGCTGTGTATGAGAACACGTTATTTTGCATCCAGCACATTAGCTCTACACTGGCCTTTGTTTCCATCACATCATTCACAGTGCAAGTTAATTACATAGTTTCAGTGTGCTGCTTTCTTTCTCACCACACAAGATAATGCAATTCTGAACTCATTTAAGCAAAGTACACGCTTTTCTCCCTATTATGCATTGTGCCAAACAGTAAATAATAGTAATTAATAAAAGCAGAGCAGAGTTTGGCAAAGTCACTTCTTGTTTTTATTAATAAAGAAAAACAAGATTCTGTTCAGCACAGTGCAGGGTGTTCCTTTGCAGTTCCCAAAACTGATCATTGCCAATCTCTTCTTGAGACAGGCAGGCAGTAGCCCTGAAGACTTTAATTTTGTTTCCTCAGTGTACCCCAGAATTAGTTTTTCTATGGCAGAACAGAAAAACTGAAAACAAACTGCTGAAACTTAGTGAAGCAAAACTGCTATTACCAGATTTATCCTGCTTATGGATTTGCCAACAGAATTGTTGCTCTGATCTTCTTCCTCTTCTGTCAATTTAGTCTGATTAACCAAACTGTAGTAGTCATCAGTTATTCCCCCTTTTGCCACAGTACTTATTTAAACATTTGTCCATCAGTGCCAGGCTACATACACCAATGTCCTTTTGCCTACATACTTAATTACGTCTATCAACATTCCAGGGATGACATCTTAGCACCTGGCCATTCCCAGGCTGGGGTTTTGCTGCCTTCTGCAACATGCAATTTCTGACAGGGTTGTTAACATTCAAAGGACATTCAAAGGAACATAACAACCAGAAAATTTTTTGTATTTCATTTCTCCTACACCAAATATTAGCTTGTTCAGCAATGTCTGCTTCCTCTCAGTAGGCTGTGCCTTGAAGAAGAAGGGTCTTCTTTTGCTTGCCTATGTTAAGAAGGTTGTAGGTAGTAGCATAGGTACCAAAAGAGGGTGGCAACCACCAAATGCCACCTCAGAAAAGAGAGCAGGCTGCAATTCCAAAATCCCATTAGAAACTGGGTGCCCTAAGCCTTATGATCTGAGAGAGGCCAAGAAGAAAGGAAGTAGGAGAAGGAGCTGTAAGTGGAGAAACTTGTCACACAGGCATGCTGGAAGAACAGAGATTACTCTATCTTGCTATATAATTATTCCTCCATTAGATGTACCTACAGCAGAGCTGCGGAACACTGTTTTAATGAAGTTCTCTGTCACCAGTGCCAAATAACTCATTTCACTAACTTGAAGTTATTTCAAGTTATTTCAACTTCTATGAAATACAGGAGACATCATACAGTAATTCTAAAATTAGGTCATACAATAATGCTAAAATTAGGACAAAAGCTGAAACATCTGATGAGAGCGTGTCTCATTGTAGACCTCTCCTAACACTTTGTGCTTGTAGCAATTAATTACTTAGATATTAGTGCTAATGTACCATACTTTGGTTTTTGTTTATAAATAAGCAGGTTTTAGTCCAGGAGAGTAATTGTTTCATCATTCATTTTCAGTTATAAAAGCCAAAGGTGCCTTTTATATGAATAACTTGACTCCAGTCTGATAGCATTTAAACAGTCAAGCTAGGCTTTAAAATAAGAAATATTTAGACGAATGAACAAGAATTTTCTCTTTGACTCACATTAATTCTTTTTTCCTTTGGTCTGACTTCCATTAAGGAAATTAAACAGGTTAATAGATGTCTGGGAGCTGTGTTTTGTTTCTTAATGGAAGTTCTGTTTCAGAAAAAAGAAAAAAAAAGAAGAAAAAGAGAAATGAAAAACCCAAAATCCCAACACTAAATCTATAAAAGTGTGTAATATCCACAGGTTTTAGATGCTCAGAGATTTCTATTACCCATTAGCAAAAAAAACCCCACTGATATGTAAGGATGATTTTATATAATATATACATAATATGTAATATTACGTTTCTAAAAATATAATCTATGATTCTATATTCTATATCTATAACCTATGATCATATAATTATAATTTTATAAATAAATTACAAAAACTATAATTAACAATATTTACTTAATACTCCATATTTATTTTTTAATTATATGTTTAATGATTTAATAGTTGATAAAATAATTAATTATAATTAGAATA
>JAOEHY010016268.1:20941-32960 GCA_025447955.1 Psilopsiagon aurifrons | reverse complement strand
TTAAACAGGAGAAGTTTAGATTGGATATGAGGAAGAAATTCTTCACTGTAAGGGTGGTGAGGCACTGGAATGGGTTGGCCAAGGAAGTTGTGAATGCTCCATCCCTGGTGGTGTTCAAGGCCGGGTTGGACAGAGCCTTGGGAGGCACAGTTTAGTGTGAGGTGTCCCTGCCCACGGCAGTGGAGTTGGAACTAGATGATCTTAAGGTCCTTTGCAACCCTAACTATTCTATGATTCTATGTTACTATGATTCCATGATTTTCTCATCAGTGCTTGTCCTGTTTAAGGAGACAAGAACTTTTCCCTTAACCAGACCAAAGAGACTATGAAAATGACTTGGAAAGATGAAGCTAACTTGTGACCAGGCAGAATGCAGGACACAGGCAGGGCTCCCCTATGCTCCCACAGGAAATCTGTAGCATGCTTTCTGACACACACAGGCAAGCTTGACCTCCATGCTGATTATAACTCAAAATGCAGCTAGAAGAGACATACAATGTCAGCCTTCTGAGTGCTAACTCCATGATGAAAAGACTTGTGCAGCAACAGAGAGACCAGAGTTCAGTGTCCTCCTCCAAACTTTATGGAAAGCAGCCTTCAGATGGAAAATAGAACACTTCCCTGTTTCTCTATAATTTCTCTTAGTTACTGGATAACAAAATCCTTACCTCCTTCTGAACCAGTAAATATCAAAATAAAAAATAATAAAAATAAAACCAGGGGTAACTAAGTGCAACTGGTAGAACCATGGCAGGAAGGCTGGAGAATACAGAGCTTCATGACTCCACATTACTAATAACAACTGAGCTCCTGGAAGAAAGAGATGAGTGAACATGTTTTGAGTAGAACAGGTGCAGAAGGGAACTGAAACCAATCTCTCCTTTCTCCACGGCTGCTTTATTTCAAGAAAAAGCAGAAAAGAGATTAAAACCTGTTTGCCTGTGCATAGGAATGTATAGACAAGTGTAATATGCCTTCCAATAACCATGTTTTAAAAGAAAATGACAAGCCATTCTCAGTTCTTCAAAAAAAAAAATCACTTATTCTCATAAGTAAGGTTCATTGAAGAGAGTTCAAGCTGACACTGTCCTGCAAAATGACAAGCAAAACTATAGCTAAGGTTTGCCCACGTGTCTTATCTGCCTCAGACAACAGGTATAAATATTTCTTTGCCCCAGTGATGTCACCTCAGGTAGTGGTATTTTGGATTGCATTCACTCCTAAGTCTCCCTGGGCAGTGGATAAAGGGCTCAAATGTCTACCTCAGGACTCTGGGCTCCTCTGCAAAGGTGAGTACTTCAAGGTTTGATGCACTGCCCAAGTTCTTAATTGGATCCAACCCTGTAATTTTTTCCATAATAGGATGACCCAGCAGGATTATTTACAACACAGCATGAAAGCAAATGCCAAAGTAGTGAAAATGCAGCAATACAAAGTTGCTGTATCGATTGTATAAATTGCCTCATTCAACAGCCTCAGGCTGATAATGAATATTTCAGTGTTGTACATCTCTTCAGTTTCACATCTAATGTGTTTCTTGAGTAAACAAGTGATGCTTGGAAAAGCCTTCCTCCCTTATAAACCAAATAAGACGTGAGTTCCCAAAGAAAGCTCAGCAGCAATCAGAGATTTTAAAATGAACTGAGGCATAATGGAAGACTCTTACAAAACATCTTCAAAATAATTCTGTAATGGGCTTATTACATTGAATTTAAAGGAGGTGGCTTTTTTTCTAATATAATGCCACCAGCAAAGGGGAAAAAAAAAATTACTGAAAATCCTGTGAAACTGAAAGAAAATGAAGCTTCCAAATGGCAGTGTTCAGACAGCATCAGGATTTTGTTGTTTTACTGCTCTGCCCAAACAATCAATAACAAGTTCCAGCAAAGCCGTGCCAAAGTGTTGCTGGATGTTTCAGCATGTTTCTCTATCACTTTTAATGTTGTGCAATGGTGTCACATAGTTTTGAAAGCTAATTACTAGCAAGGACCTCTTTTACAGACTGTGACTGGGGGAACAAGCAGGTGCCCACCCTAACAGCTCACTGGAGGAACAAAGTCTTGCCTAGTGTACAGGCAAGACGTGTATAACATGCTGTCCATGTGTGTATCAGCTGTGAGAGTGTCTCTGCCATAAAAGCAGACTTCTCAGAACTTTAACACAACTTTCTGCATATTCAGATCAGCCTAGGATTTGCAACGTGCCGAACTACTGGATAGTGTGACCATAAGAAAAGGTGTGACCTGGAGAAACTTGTCAGAAATGAAGCATTTTTTTTAACCTATTTTTAAGGCTTGATTTGTGAGAGATGACGAGAGCATAGATTATACACCCCAATATTCAGAAACCATTTCTGGAAATGTTTAACTGAAAAATTTCTATCTACCTCTGTCCACAGAATGGGACTGACAATACTTACAGAAAATCTTAAACCTTGTAGTCAAAAGCATACTATATAAACACCAGCTATTATCATGGGCATGTCTGAAGCTGGTTTTACACTGTGTGAAGTGAATAGCAGATTACACACAGTCAAGAAAAATACCCTTCCCGAAGGAAACATTCAACCCTGTCCGGAAAAGAGACGTGCTAGCTTTTTGCCACCTACAGGCGGAACACTAAAATCCTCATGCTCCACTAGCAAACTACAGCTCAGGTTCCAGGGTTTAGAAATCAAATTGCCGCAGAACTGACATAAACCAGCACTGGGATTCCAAACTTTGTGAAACTCATGAGACCTTTTCTAGTTTTATTTTAAATGCTTTGGATTTTATAATCAGTCCACTTAACAAGGCTTTTTTTTTTTTTTTTTGATGAAGAATACCTGAAAGATCTCTTCGGTTTTTTCCCCCCTAGTCCCATGCCATGCTTCTGTTAATAAACCACTGATTAGCAAACAGCTTGCCGATTGACCCTGAGAAGATAGCCATCAGTTTGGTAGCACTGCATGTCATCTAAAAATTAGGGAGAATCTATTTAGGTTCAGACAATTAGCAAGGGGCTGGCAGTGCTCACAATTGCCTAAATACTGTGTTCCACAACTGCTGAGATAAATTATCTAATCAATTAAAGCACCTGATTTGATATCTGCAAGTATATTTAAAGCTATCAAGCAAGCTTTGGTTGTTGGGGGACTGGGAAAGGAAACTAGTTTGAGGAGGGGTGGTTTATGGCGGTTTTCCTGGGAATTTGTTGGATGGTGTGTGTTTAGGATTTTTTAAGCTGATGGAGCTTGTTCAGTTCTCTTCTGCCATTAACTAAGCATAAAAATTGAGACTTGACTTAGAGCAAAATCTAAAATGACTTTCCTTCCGAAGTGGTTAACTTTTCTAAAAGGCAAAGAGGTGGTTATTGCTAATGCTATAATTGCAATAGTAACAATTGGTGGGCAGCAGCTTTTCTCTTTTTTTACATTCAGCTGTCCCTGTCATGTTGGGCAGAACCTTATCTATGGGCTGGCTTTCCTTGGAGTTCCTGCACTTATCCTTCTGATTGTTGGCTATGCACTGAATAACCAGACTTGGAGGCTGGTTACAGGCAAAAGGTCTCTTGAGGGACAGGTTATACCAAACCAATTTCTGCACTGCAAACTGGTCTGCTTTGTCTTATGCAGCATCACTGGGAGAGCACTTGTTGCTCCAGTAACCTGGCTGGCAGTCACCCTGATAAATGGTTCATATTATGTGTGTGCTGTGAGTGAGTATGTCCCTATGCATTATTATGAAGCTAATCCTAATATTACTGCCAGTGAACGTAGAAGGATACTGGCTGCAATTCCATGCAGTCAGTTAGTTCCTCCAGAGCTGACCCGGGCAAGAGATGAAGTTATTCTCCTACTCCGATATCAGTCACAGGTAACTCATGTTGCTTCTGTTTGTGTCTCTCATGATGAGAACTAGAGTTAATCCAGCAGGTAAAGTGCTAGAATAAAACAAGATCAGTATCCTCTGGAGTGCCAAAACTCCATGTGCTTCGAAGCCTGCTTTGTTCCTGTAAATGGAGTTGAACTTTAGGTATCTAAATTGTTATGTTTGGTTATCCTGGTTGTTATCTGCTACTGGAGGATACCATCATATATAGTATGATACTATGTATAATACTATAGTATGATATATACCATCATATATACTATATATGATATCATATATAGTATATATCTATATATACTACATATATAGTATCTTTGCATAGTATCTTGAAATGTATGATCCAAGTAAGACAAATAAAAGTTCAAAAGCCAGGGAGAGTATGAAGTGTCTTTATTCAAGGATAAGAAACACATGAGTAAGGTGTCTGCAAGAGCTCCATACGAACCAAACAAAAATCTTCGGTTTTACATCAGACTCAAGTCTAAAAGCTTACATACTGGATAAACTGGGGAGCATTAAGTTGTCATTTCAGAAAAAAACTGTGTTCAAATAGGCTGTAAGCTAATACAGGCTAGGAATTACATGGCTTTTCTTCTCACAGTAATAGCTGAGGAGGCAAAATCCTTAATATGTAACAGAACTTCCTCAAACTTGACAAAAAGTGAATTTTTACTACATGGTTACCTCCAGTATGCAGGGACTGAGTTTGATAGCAACAGACCCTTACCAGGCTTCTGTGTTTTTAACTTTATTCAGAAAAAAACTAATAAAGAACATCTTACGGATTTTCTGATCCTCAGAATTTACCACTGTGAGTAATTCCAGCTGTAACAGATTCCTTCTTTTTCTTTGTAAGGTGGCTGGCTGGCTTCTGATTGCTGTGGTAGTCATCACTGTCTTCCTGTCTTACTGCCTGGCAAGCTGCTTCTCCCCACTCAGCTTTCTACATTTCAGATACTGGAGCACCTATGTCCACAATGAGCAGGAGCTCTTTGATGAAGCAACAGATCAGCACTCCAGGCTCTATGCCATGCAGCACATAAGGAAGTTCTTTGGCTTTGTCCCAGGGAGTGAAAATGTAAAGGAAATTCGCATCCCATCTCTCAAGGAGTGGCAAGCCATTTCTGGACTGGCCTTTCTGAAACGAGTGGATGCAGAGCACTATGACTACAGTCTCCTCCATGACTGGGCACTCAGGGGGTCTGTAAATGGGAAATACTTGAAGACTGATGAAGACCCTATGATCAGAACACAGGTCTGAGGGCTGCACCTCCACCAACACCTTGCAAATAAGCAGGACATCAGCCTAATCTGGTCTGGAGCTTTCCAATGCCTTATTGCATTGATATGTACAGTATTTGATCAAGTACATCTTGTTAATTTAGCTCTTTAGCACATGCTTATCTTTCCTGATGGTGCCTGACTTCTGTGGGTCTGATAGTTTGTCTAGATTAGGGTGGGCTGTTTCAAGCTGCAGCTCCCTGCCTTCTAATATTTGTGCTAAAAGGATGTGTATGTACTAGGAGAGGAAGTTATTCCCAAATGCTTTTTCTCTCCTACCGTTAAAAAAAAAAAAACTTTAAAAATTAATAGCTAGGCCCTGATTGAATCCTAGGAGTCGGTCCATTCTGTACAGAACAAGAGTAGATACTCAGCTTTGTCTTAGTGACCCCTAGTAGAAATGCCTTATTTTTGTTCTTTTGCATTTTTCTTGTACTGTGTGAATAAATTGAGCTAACCACAAGCAAAGCTTGTGTCTACAGCAGCACAGAAGTAGGATAAACTTCAGCAACGAAGGCTGAGCCTAGATACAGCGTTAAGAGAATGTCCAGTTCTGGTCAGGAGATAAAATGCCCACTGAGAAGCACAGGATGGAGGAGTGCAACATATATCAGCTGTATAAATGCTTTACATATGGAAAATAAAAGTTCAAATGTATTTCAGCTGAAAGCAATAAGTTGTCAGGCTTGTATTCCTTCTAGATAGACTTGAAAACCTCTTTGGTACTTGTGCACTTACGCACTATACTAATAGCAAATCTGGATGGGATACAAATCTCACTCTCTGCATAAGGCTTGCTTTGTGAAAAACTTGCAATTTAGTCATGCTACTGTGATTAAACCCTACTGCATTTAGTAAGGGAAGGTTTAGTGATGTTATTCTGTTAATTCAGAATGGTATGATGTCATATTATTGCCTCTCATGTCCTTACTAACTCCCTGTGCAGCTGTTTCGAACTCTAAGGCGGGGGGGGGGGTGTGTGTGGAATCCGTACACAGAGCTTTTCCTGATGCTTCTTGTGTTGCCTTGCCATGCACACATGTACGTGTGTGTGTGCTACAAAGCCATATGCTAGACTGTAGGATGCTATGTGCTGTTAATAAATGACCCCAGAGTACTGAAGTGGAAAAATACGATTATTTACTACATCTTAGTAGAAATCGAAGGAGCCAGAAGTAGGTTACATTGTAGATCTTGGTAAATGTGTTTAGTCATGAAGAATTAAACTTCTAAACAAAAGCAGTCTAGCAATTGCAAATTATGTATGAACAGAATAATAATTCATATTTTACATCACTAAAATTGTTACAAATTCCCACATATGTATTGCATGTGAGTCCTAAACTTTCATGTATGTGGTGGGTTGACCCTGGCTGCCCACTAAAGCCACTCTATTACTCCTCTCCTCAGCTGGGCAGAGGAGAGAGAATGTAAGCCGCTAAAGGTATGTGGACTGAGGTAAGGACAGGGAGATATCACTCACTGATAACTGTCATGGGCAAAACAGACTCATCTTGGGGAAGTTTTATTTATTACCAATAAAATCAAGTAGGATAACAAATAAGTCTTAAAACACTTTTCCCCCCACCCCTCCCTTTCCAAATTCTCTATCTCCTCCCTCCCAGAAGCACAGGGGGATGGAGAACAGGAGCTGGGATCAGTTCATCACATGCTGTCTCTGCACTCTCCTCAGGATGAGAACTCTTCTCCTGCTCCAGTGTGGCATTCCTCCCATGGGAGACAGCCCTCCAATCCTTGCCATGGGCTGTAGCTCTTCATGAACTGCTCCAGAATGGGCTGCCATGGGGTCACAAGCCCTACAGCAAAACTGCTCCAGTGTGGGCTACTCTCTCCCAGCGGCAACAGCTCCCGCCAGGAACCTGCTCTAGTGCAGGCTTCCCACAGGGTCACAGCCTCCTTCTGGGACTCCCCTGCTCCTGTTTGGGTCCTCCATGGGCTGTAGATGGAGATCTGACCCACCACGAACCTACATGGGCTGCAGGGGCACAGCTGTCTCACCATGATCTGCACCACAGGCTGCAGGGGAATCTCTGCTCTGGTGCCTGGAGCACCTTCTACCCTCTTTCTGCACTGACCCTGGGGTCTGAAAAGATTTTGTTCTTACATATTCTCACTCTTCAACTGCAGCGTGAGTCTGTTGCACAGGTTTGCTGTTTTCCTTTTTTCCTCTTAACTACGTTATCCTAGAGGCTGTTGCTGATGACCTTGGCCAGTGGTAGGTCCATCAGCTCCAGTGGCAGAAGCTGGCTGGCACTGACTCTGTCAGTCACAGGGGAAGCTTCTGGCAACTTCTCACTGCCCTCTGTAGCTCCCCCTTTCCTACTTTCAAATCTTTCCATGCAAACCCAATAAAAGGTAATAGAACAATCTATATGAACTCCACAGGAAGTGCTCTGGCTAGTAAACACAGTCTCTAATTTAAGTTCTAAAATCCTTTGTGATTTTTTGTTCAAGATGGAACACAGCATATTTGGAAGACAAGCAACTGATTTGTGTATCTGAACATTCAGCAAAAAAACCCTATCCTGATGTCCAAATCCAAATGACAAACAACTGTCTTTATGTGGGTTCAGGTTCTTTCCACTTCTTCCCTTATTTTCCAGGTGCAATGTACCTGGACTGTTTTAAATTAAAATTACCACTATAAAATGGTGCAATATTTTGCAGCTAAGAGTGAGCTGTCAAATTGTTTTAACTACTTTCTAAACCAACTGACTTTCAAATTCAACTTCATATTTTCCAATTTTGTCCCAATTACTCTTTGCCCTGTGGTTTTTGTTGTTGTTTTTTCTCTTTGGTTTCCCTCAATTTAAAATACTGACTGGGAGTACTGGCTGCATCTGTCATCTTGAAGTCAACCTGACAGTATACATATAGCCTATCACCCTGTTAGCATATATTAATCCATACTACTAAATAAAGCTGAGTACTATAGGTGATTTGTTGTATTTCCCTTCACTCCCCATCTCCCTGAAAACGTCATAGATTGAAAGTGATGGCACGGCTTTCAAAGGAATTTGTGATTACAGAAAAATCAATGAGTTGGTACTGAACAGTCTACCTGTGCCTGCTAAAACCTGAGTCATCTTACCCAAAATCGATTCAGAATTGCTGTTTGCTCACTTGAAGTGTAAATGATTCTCTTTATGTCCATGGTAAAAGTTTTCTGGGAACTCTGGGTTTGCAAAATGCACCTGAGGGAAAAGGGTTGGCCATATGCCCCGGGAACTGATGTACCTCAGAATTACTGTGTACCAAGCACCCTTCAACATCTGCTGTTGCTTAACCCTCAACAGTCTTAAATTCATCCTTGCGGGAAATCCCCAAGTATGGGGGCTCCCACTATTGCTAGCCTTGATGATTTTGGTTTTGCTCATGTAACAACGTGCTTATGCAGCAGCGACTTCAGAAACCACTGTGAACGTTTCCTGGGAATGTTTCCTGATTAAAAGCCGGCACTTTTAACTCTAAGCTGTACCCTCACCTGTTTTTTCCAGCTATGTCGACTTTAAATTTCAGGCTAAAACCACATTCAGCAGCCTCCACGGCACCCCTACGCTACTTCTAGCGCAACAGTTTTGAATCCCCTTCAGGTTGCAAACCCCTATAAATTTCCTGTGAAACAACGACAAAGACTGAAGATCTGCCCGACAGCAACGCACCTTCTTCAGCAGCTCTGAAGCCTGTCTCACCTACCGAACCCCCCTGCTATCCCCACCCGGCGGCGGAAGCCCAGGGCACGGCGGCGCAGGCCATGGGGGCAGGACTTTCGGGACATGCCAGGTGCAAGCGGGTGAACACATCGAGCCCGCTCTGCCCACAGCTGAATGCAAGCAGCAGGTACTGTTATCCGCTGACCAGAAGGAGGGCAACCTACCCACCCCTAAAGATAACTGCCTACACCCTCACCGCCACCACTCGCCTTCCACCTCAAGCAGCGATACCTCAGCACCTCCTTCCTCCCCTTCAGCCCAAAGCCATCCACCGCCGATCGAGCGGGACGGCGCGGCCAGGCATGCCCAGCCGATGGTGGGGAGCAGTGCGCATGCGCGGCAGTGGGGGCTGGGGTCGCTTCGCGGTGCGGGCGGCCTATGGCCGGCGGCGGCAGGCGAGCATGACCGATTATAGCGAGGAGCAGCGCAACGAGCTGGAGGCCTTGCAGTCCATCTACCCGGACTCGTTCACGGGTGAGCCGCCGCGGGGCCTGCGCCTCGCTCCGCAGCACGCCGAGCCGGCAGGAGGGAGGAGCGGGAGGCCCCGCTGGGCGAGAGCCGCGCCGTGCCTGCTCGGGCTACCTCCCTTGGGTGTCCACCGGCTCTTAGCTGCTCGGGTCGAGTGGTTTGCGTTTTGGTTTTGCTTGCTTTCCGCTTCCCGTGCCGGTCCGGGCGGCTGCTGTGTGCGGCGCCCCAGGTGCGGCAGCTTGGCATGGGCACCCGTTCCGGTGTGTCGGCGCCGCTGCCGCTGGGGGAAGGATCCTCTTCGGAAAAGCCTTCCAAAAGATGCGGCCCTAAGCGGGAACTGGGGTTGTGTGTCGGCCGGTTTCCTTTTTGGTAGCAGCTTCTCGCAGCCGTGACGCACGCCGTGTTTTGAGGTGCTTGGGAATGGTTTTCTCTTTAAGTGCATTGCCGGTATCTGGCTTGTTCCGTTGCAGATCTGTGGTAGGACAAAGGCGAGGTCTGATTCCCAGGTGCAGTATGCTTTATTGCTAAAACTTCACGCTGATGGATATGTTCGGTCATTAGGTTTTCAAACCTTCCTAGTCACTGTCAAACAATCAGGAGTATCCACCATGCAAACTAATTCGAAGTGATTTGTGGTGCTCTACGTGCAAAGTATTTTAACAGTGACAAAATCTGTGCAGTTTTTGTTTCCTTCTTGCACAGTGTCCGCTGTGCATGAAGTCCCACAGTGTCTTGGTCAGCAGTGACTTCATCACGCAGACATTTGCCCGTTGCTTTATGTTAAACGTATATGAATTGATCTTTGGTAGCTGGGCATGCTGCATCACTGATAATGATGTAGATATAATATACTTTCATGTAGCCTCTGATGCTTACTTTGAGTTAGTTTGTTCACATAATATTCTTATGTCTAAAAGAAGAGGGAGGAAAAAATATGGTAGTAGTAGCAGTATATTAGCAGTGAGGCAAAATCAGTTAATACTGTGTGAGCATATATAGTTGAGTGGACATACACTGTAACAGTGATACAGAGCAGTTCTTATTTGAGGATGTGGTCTGCACCCCACCATTGTGCAGTGAGGTTTCTGGTCTGAAACTTTAGATCACAGGGCTTGCACTTTGACTGTCTCTGTAGAGTCGCTTGTTATCTGTCTTCTGGCTGCCTGATTCATGCAATTTTATGTAGTACATGCTTGAAGGAAAGCACTGTGTATTCACTCTTTGTTTTAAGAAACAATTGTTACATTAAGCTGTCTTAAATACAGAAATAGGTGCAGATGTACTGTAAAAATGGTTCAGAGTTAAGAGTGTACTGGGTGCTCATCACATGTATTACTAGCACAGTGAAGCAAATTAGCTTTGGGAGCTTTCTGCAGACATTGAGTGCACTGACGTAAGTTGTTTGATGGTAAGTACATTTACACTTCTTGGAAAGTTAAACTCCCAAAAGGGAACTTTCCAAAACAGAAGCTTTTTGGTATCGTTATATGGTGTCACTCAAAGAGCACTCCAAACTCACACCATTTGAAAGATAGCCATTAATTAGAAAGTATTTATTAATAGGGTAAAAAAGGCATTAACACTTTATCAGCTTCCTTGCTTCATTAGTCCGTGAGAAGTTCAAGTTTAATGATGTAAAGAAGTAGTTGTCTGATTCAAGCAATCTCTGCCTTTTTTTTTTTTTTCCTTTTTTCTTCAAACAGTATTGTCAGAAAATCCAACAACTTTCACAATCACTGTGACATCTGAAGCAGGAGAAAATGGAGAAAGTAAGTTGATCATGTCTTGAACATCTGTAGGAGGGGTTTCTGTAAGCCTAGTTCTATTGCCAACAATAGGTATGCCTCTGCAAGCACTCCTCAGAAAATGTAGTTCAGGGATTCCAGCAATCTGTGTTTAGTTTACAGAAGCGTTGTGCTCTCTCACTAGGGCTGCTTTCTGACATGCTGAATCTCAGATGCTTTGTAAAGCTTCATAAAGTATGGGTTGTCATCATCCATATCAGCTACAGTGAAGAGCTGAGTCTGTGTCCTGTGAATATGCAGCCCTTAAAGTTCCAGAGCAAACACTTGTGAGTCCTAAGTCCTGGTGTATTTGTTGGGTATCAGTGGTTGCATGGGCTTATTGTAAGCAAGCCTTGCTCCACATAAGTTTGAGAGGTGCTGGTCTGTAGCAGAAGGAACAAACTGATGCCATCTCCTTTGGTTTTAAAGAAGGAAGTTGTGCTCAGAGCAGGTGTCTGTGTTGAAGGGACTGCTGACTGCCAGAACTGTGAGTCTGGAAGTAAGGAAGAATACTCCATGGTAGTCTGGCAGGATGCTTGAAAGGAACTTGGTTCTCTTTTGCCTTGTTTCCATGTTATCCTGGCTCTAGGAGGCTTCAGATTGGATGTGTTCTCTTTAGGCAGTTTTCTGCTTAATAACTTACACTGGACATTGTCCTTGTCATGATTTATGTGGAGCCCTGGTTCTCAATGCAGAGGTTGATAGGCCAGTCAGGCACACAGAATTTAAAGAATTAATGTGTTGAGAGTCTCTAGATCTCTTATTAGCTCTCTTCCTTGTTTTCTCCAGCTCTAAGTGGAATATGAGGGGAGAAAAAAGATTACTGGGCTAGTACCTACCATACCACTGAAGGTTTTCCAGTCTTCAGAAAGACTTTTCAGAC